>CM067515.1:24655878-24675878 GCA_034509495.1 Acestrorhynchus altus | reverse complement strand
TACACACATAAACACTCTACCATACACTCTCTCTCACACACATACACTCACTCACATACATTCACATACACACACACACTCACACACACAAATACCCTCACATACACTCTCTCACACACACAATCACACACTCACAGTCACATTCTCTCACATACACACACACACACTCTCTACATTCATACACTCACATACAATCACACACATACACACACACACTCACATACATTCACACACATTCTCTCTCTCTCACGTACACTCACACACACACTCACACACATTTTCTCACACATACAATCAGCCATAAAATTAAAACCTCTGGCATGTGAACTGTATAACATTAATTTATGACCTACCTAAAGTGCTCTCAGAAAGGATGAATCAGTGACCATGTTATGGGAGCCTGAGGCTCATTTATATGCATGGGGAGAGAAGCTCAGCCCATTTGGTTCAATCACACAGAAAAGCTACTGTGGAAAAGTTGATGCTGGGTATGTCTTGTGGAGTCTGAGGTGGCACATTGCGGGCCTACACAATATTTGGCATGTGGTTTTAATGTTATGGGTGATAAAAGTGCATCCTACTGTTTTGTGTCAACAATAACTCTCATTTTGTAAAACCTGTTATTACTGATATTAAATGAGACACAGTTACCCATTTTTGTGATGTAATACATTTTGTGAGAAGGTGATAGCTGACTGGATTACTGATATCTAAAACAACTAATTTAATACAGTGTATGTGTACAGATTCACTGTTGTTAATGTTGTTTTTGTAATAAACATTACATTAGGTCTGAACTTAGCAATTATTTACCATTAAATGCAAGTTTGTGAGGTGCCAGTTTTTTCACAAACATTATTTTAAGGTAAACATTAACAGTGATTCCCGCAAAAGTGATTCATAACATTTGATGAATGCAGTTGGTAGGTGCAGGGCAGTATGCTTGTAAAGGAGACAAAATGTATTTATTGAGATTTTGAAGTTGTTTTTGATGTATAAATAGAAATTGTGAATTACTACTGATGCCGATTTACATCCGTATGCCATAGGCATATCTAGCCCCTGGGTGTACTTTTTTGTTTGGCATCTTATCTTCTTTTAACAAAGTTTTGTCTCTGATAAGCTGAAAAAATAAATAAATAAAATAAAAAAACATAAAAAGCATATGGTTAAAATAAAATAATATTTTTACAACAAAAATACAGCAGCCCCCCCCTTGCCTTGTAAATGATATAATCCTCATTTTACCTCTTATTCATCCTCACTATAAATTAAGAGACCAGCCACTGCTTAAATATGAACAGAAGTTCTCATAACACTTAATATGGCATCTGTTTATGGATAAAGACTGGTCATCAACAAAAAGAGTCAATCAGCTTGCTGGTTACTGTGCGAGTGCAGTGGTTGTGAGGAAAACTTTGATGTAGAGATCTTCACAAGTGCATTAGCTGGAACAAACTGAAATATTTCATCTTGTGTAATATTTTGCCAACTACGACTAAAAAAACTCTGAGTTTATCAGTGATTTATAATATATTTAGGAAATGAAAATTTGACTTTCAGATCAAAGATTTTGGTATTTCCCCAATAATAAGGTCAGATCTTAGAATCATCTTGGCACGAGGGCTGAACTGTTTAGAAAATGGCACATCTGTGTTCAGCGTAGTATTAGTTTTTAGACCTTTACCTTCACTTCTGTATTCTACTGAGGTAGCCGTTGAGTTTAGCCTCAATAGGTTTTCACTAATGAGTACACTATGTAAATGTTGGGGGCGTATGTAAAGTAATCCAAGAGTGTTATGTAACAGCTTGGGGGGTTTATAATTGGCCTGTTTTACAGCTCTCTTTTGGTTATGCTGAATTTTCATTTGAATTAATTGAAAATAGGGTTTGAGGTTCACAGTCTGTTACTTCCATGTCACAAATTCTTATTTTAACACAGTAGGTAAAAAAAGTTAACACAGATCCAGCTCAGCACCTGTTTAAAGTGCTTTCTTCTGGTAAGAAGTTTCAGAGTATTTTGTACAGAACGTCACAATTATATAACAGCATTTACCCTTCGTCTATTAGCATGCTTCTTTCCATCATCATAATAATGTTGTTTATTATTGTTTTATGTTGTTTTTTTTAACTCTTAGAACCCAATATCCACACTTTGTGGGCAGTTACATGATTACATTTTCTATGCTTCATAACTCGGGATCAGAGTAACCTACAGAACCCCTTGTTTGCAAGGGTCACATTTCAGAATAAGAGTCCTGAGACGGGATTATACTGATACATAAATAAGAAAATGGCTAAAGGAAATTACAGATTTCATTTTATTTGGACAACTATCAAGTATTTTGAAAGAATGATCTAATCCAGGGCTTCTCAACCTTTTCCACATCACAGCCCATCTGTTTGTGAATAGAATCATGATGGCTCACAAGAAAACAATCTCAGATTTTATTTTAAATTGTTTTGCCTTTTTTTCTCTCAAGTACAAGAAAATGTGAGAATTAGAGGCTGAACAGTAGCTTATAATAATTGCATATTTTCATAAAAACATCTTTTCCAAATGTCCCTCACAAAAAAAGAGATGAAAAATGCATTTCTAAGATTAGATGACATGTCTAGTTGCAAAATTATGTTTTTAATTCTATCTAAAAGTTGTCTCTATATGTCAGTCCCTATGTCAACAATACATCTAAATATTCTAGCACATCATATCTGATTAGTCTGGGTTGTACTTAAGGATGATTTTTTTTATTTTCTGAGGAATCATGTCTCCATTCTTTCATAACAGCTGCATTGTCTGAAACTTTTGTTTTGTATTGTGTTATGTCTATGATATTTGTTTATTTCTACTGATGTTTAAATATGTTTTTAGCTTGAACACAATTGATCTCTCAATTTCTACTTATAACTTACATTTACATTTTTTCATGTAATCCACTATGTAAAGTGGTCTTATTGGCCTACTATACACTATTGCCTGAGGATCAGCCTGCAAACCACTAGAGAGTGCTTCACATCTCACTGCTGGTCCCTGGCCTGTTAGTTACAAATAACTTGTCTTGCATTTTCAGTCTGGATGAGGAATTTCCAACAGGATTTCTGAAAGGTGAAGTGTTTTTTAATCCTTATAAGCAAAACAAATGTTGAGACAAGTACATTTTTATCAAAACATGGTCAAATTCCTACTAATTCTGTAGCTCAGATTAAATTCTATTAGAGTAGCCTAGGATCTACTGAAGATATCAATGTGTGTTATGTGTGTCTGTGTCCTGTAAAGATTTTATTTCTTTTTTTAACAAATAAAGGCCTGGTGGCTTTCCAGCCTCATGACTGCAAAGTTGCCAGATTGATTCCCAGCCCTTGAGCAATACACTCAATTCCCCAACTGCTCCCCACCGCAGGCACCTGAGCTCATTGCCCTCTGCTGTGTGAATTCACTAGTGTGTGTTTCACTAATGTGGCTCAGTAGTGTGAATTTACTTTTGTTTCACTAGTGTGAGTTTCACTAATGTGGTTCACTAATGTGTAAGTATCACTAATGTGGTTCAGTAGTGTGTGAATTTACTATTGTGTGTTTCACTAGTGTGTTTCACTAATGCAGTTCACTAGTGTGTGAGTTTCACTAATGTGGTTCAGGACTGTTTCACTAGTGTGTGTGAATTCACTATTGTGTTTCACTAGTGTGTGAGCTTCACTAATGTCATTCACTAGTGTGTGTGAATTCACTATTGTGGTTCACTAGTGAGTTTCACTAATGTGGTTCAGTAGCGTGTGTGAACTCATTATTGTTTCACTAGTGTGGGAGTTTCACTAACGGGGATCAGTCGAGTGTGAATTCACTATTGTGCATTTCAATAGTGTGTGAGTTTCACTAATGTGGTTCAGTAGTGTGTGAATTCAATATTGTGTTTCAATCGTGTGTGTTTCACTAATGTGGTTCACTAGTGTGTGTGTTAACTATTTTGTTTCACTAGTGTTTGTGAATTCACTAATGTGGTTCACTAGTGAGTGTGAATTCATTAGTATGGTTCACTAGTGTGTGTGAATTAAATGTGTGGATGGATTAAATGTGGAGGACAAGCAAAGCGGGTCTATAAGCACGTTTAAATTTTTTAAAAGTTATTACATTCATTGTAAATGTTTCCCAAGAAGCCTTCGGTCCGGCTGTGAAATGACCCGAAGGTCTCGGTGTTATTTATCCTCCACCGTAAACACACTTTCACAATCTGCCGAGTCTGAGACGCACCTGCGCGTCACGTTTGCGCAGCCCTGCGCGATCAGTGCGCACCCCCGCGCCGGGCCTCTGTTCAGTTTACGACAGTTGATCGCGACTGCCGTACGATGCGCTGGCTGTGATAAAAGTGTCGGTGAGAGAAGCGGCTGTGAAAGCGGCGCGAGCAGACGAGTGGAGCCTCTCAGCTCCTTTAGTGCAGCAGAACCGAAGCCCGGCTGCCGGAGGCGCAGAACCGCCGGCCGGCCGCACTCAGCCGCACTCAGCCCCAGCGCGCAGCTCAGCCGCTCGCAGACATGGCCTCCGACACCGGCAGCAACATGGACAGAGAGATGATCCTGGCCGACTTTCAGGTGGGTGTCCGGGTCCGCAGGCGCTCTGAGGGGCTCTAAGGGGCTCTGAGAGGCTCTGAGGGGCCCCGGGGGGCAGCGGGGGCCGCTGTGTCTGCGGTAGCAGCACTGCTAAGCTAACGGCAGTCTGACAGCTGAGTGTGTGAAAGTCCGTCTTCTGCCGTCCAGAAGCTTTGCCTGGCTACGATGAGCGGCCGGACCGGGTCGGAACCACAGCCCGGGGGAGGAGGGGGCTGCGGGGAGGCGCAGGGGCGACGCTGGGGTTGTCGGTTAGCTTCCAGGCTAACTGGCTTTCATTGTTGCCCTTTGACAGCAGCCGGTTAACAACTGCCCCGCGGGCATGACGAGCTGCCTGCCGCTCCGCGGGGTGTCTGAGACCCGGCCCGGTTCGGGTGGGGTCTGGACTGTGGGTTTAATTGGGGTGACAGAGCAAAACTGCCCCGGCTAACGGGCTATGACTGGACGTTTTGGTTGTCTTGGGCATTTGTTTACCAAACTAGAACAGCTGGGGTGGGGGGCAGCTTCTGCAGTTGCCCCAGCTGTGAGGGGTGTATGAAAATGTACACAGTCAACACTAAAGCACCACTAAAGCCTCTGGAGGTAGCAGGTATTAAGGTTGTTATTGTTGGTGAGAGACTAGCTAGAGGCAGAGTCACGTGACCAAACTACCCCAGCCCTGTGCATCAGAGTCCCTGTGCTGTGATGACTGATCTGTCTCTCTGTAACCTTTCATTTTCATATTCCACATTGCAGTGTGTCTCCTCTGGCAGCCTGCTCGCACACTCCTGGTGAGACGTCACTGTGTGAAGGAAAGTCTCTGCTTGTGGCTTTGCAGGAGAAGGGAAAAGTGTGCACAGCTTTGAATGGAAGGGGATGCAAGAGAAGGGCTTTCTAGTGTTTCTGTTTGTCTGTTCGCCCATACCAGTTTGCAAGGCATGCCCAGCAGCCGCAGGGTCCGAGTTGTGACGGAAACGTCAGATCGACAAAAATGGAGATTTGGGGTTTTCACTGGACTGCCGCGGTGTGCTTACAGTGGAGTTTGGCAGAGTTCTTTTCCTGAGCGACTTACAAGAGTGATTTGCCGTTCACTTGGATGTGTTCGTAGTTAGTGTGTTGAGGGTAGAAACCAGAACCAAATACAAAGGTCAGATTGGAGACCTTGATGCAACCAACATTCAAGATGTGATCATCTTTACTGTCACTTTCTCAAAATACTGATTTTCGTTAAGTTATAGAGAGATTGGGGAAAGTTATGCTCTGTGTAATGCTCTAACAAGCACCTCTTTATTTTTGTGTCCACTGTTTTGTTTAAGGCATGCACAGGGATTGACAACATTGCAGAGGCCATCACTCTCCTAGAACTGAACAACTGGGACTTGGTGGTAAGTTTCAGAAATATGTGATATACACTGAAAAAGAAGACTTTGCTGTTGGTTTTAACTTCTAGTTGTTAAGTGTTAAATGTGCTGTTTTTGTTTGGGCCACTGGTGATTCCCAAACAAAGCCACAGTGTTCATTATGTAGAGCACATTATCTGCTGGCTCTATTGTGAGTTAGAACACAGAAGATTCTAGCACAGTTCTCCAGATCCAATGTTGACACGCCGCAGTGAAAACACAGCTACATGTATTGTGCCAAACATCCACAAATGAGCTATTTTCTTTCATCATCTTGGTCATTTTTCTCCCTAGGGTCTACTTGTTTGTAATATTTAATGTGACGTAAGGGCATGTTATGCCCTCTGTCCGCAGACTGAGTTTCTCAAACTTGCAGTCAGTTACACACTAGCTGAAGTTAGTCAAGAGAAATTACCAGAAATGACAAATGTTTGTGACCATTAAGTCGACTGGATGTGCTTGATACAGCACTGCCAGATCAATTATTAAAATACATTTAATAGAGGACTTTTAATTGGTAGCTAATTACTATCTGCTTCATGATATTATTGTTAAACTTGTACATTGTTCATTCTGGATTGTTGTAACTGCTATGAGAATCTCAGTGACAATTGTTAGGGGTCCAAGCATGTGGTATTAGAAACTAGAACACAGACGTACGAATGATGGACAGGTTTAGAGGAGCTTCTTTATATTAGATGTGGGGTCTCGTATTTCAAAATGGTCCAACTGAATTTTTAATTTGTAAATCATGTCTTTTTCCTTAAATTGAGTAAAAATGACTTTGTATGAGTCATGTAGTTATTTACTTAAGTTCTTATTCAATCGTCCCCTTGCAACAATAAGGTTCTTTCTGTGATCTGAGCAGTTTTGAGATATTGAGCCTTATAGCAACATTGACATGTATGGAAGCATGCAAACAAATGAAAGCAAGAGCTTGCTAAATTGAAGTGCAGCCCAACAGTGATGATAATCCGTCCATATTCCTATAAAAAATATTTGATGTTTTTGTGCTAAATCTAGAAAATCATTGATGATCAAACACAACTTACTGGATTGCCTGGCACGTGATGATTCCAGGCTGAAAAGGCCATTTCATTCAATCACTGCCAGTGAAGTCACTGGAATTCTTGTCTCACACCTTCAAACACCTGATCTGAGACACCAAATTATGGTTATGATATTCTGATTATTCATATGCTGATTGTTTTTAATAATAATAAAGAATATATATAAAAAATGATTACTCATATTTTACAAATCTGTTTTGCTCCTCTCTCACTGGCATTGTCATACACCTTATGCCAGTTACTTTAAATGGCTCCTGGAAACATACAGTTACTGTTGCTACTTTGCTTCACCACAGGATTGATGTGCTCATTCTATTGTGCACAGGTAGTAGAGTTTATTTTTTATTCTGAAGTCAATTCCCTGCTATTCTGACAGAACTGCCAAGTACAAACAGTTTTTCTGAAGCTAAAATGTTCCCATGGTTAGAGAATGTTCTTACAGTTTTGTACTCTGAGTTATGCCTCTTTATAAATGTACCGTCAAAGGTAACCGAACTGGTACTAAAACATGGCAGGACCTGCACTAAAGGGTGCTTTGTTGGACCTCAATAGGATACAGTTCCAGCTTTGTAGTCTTTTATGTATGTGTGTAAGTATCAATATCTAGTAGTTGGGGAAAGTTCACTTTTTGTGTTCACATTAGGGCTGGGCGGTATATTTATATTTATATCAATGTCAGGATATAAACAGTGTACTGTGGGTTGAGGTGATTGTTTATATCGACTTCTAAAGTTTTCTGTTTCAATATTGTTTCAAAAACCTTTTTTTCTGCTATGTCACTCTGTTCTGCCCCCGGCTCCACCCCCCCATTCTCAGTTCCTCCTCTACTCTGCCCCCATTCATGCTCTCACATACACACTGTAGATGGGGCACATGGTGTATATAAAGAAGAAATGAAGATCAAATTTCAGTATGTTTAAATATAGTTAATAACAGAAGATGGATTTCTTGGTGTCCTCATTTTTTCCTCATTTTGTGTTTTTCGCATATATTGTATCTTATAGCACCATTCAGCTAAAATATATCAGAAATAATTTTTTTTTTTTGGTCTTGCCCAGCCCCAGTATAAACAGAGTGGGATGTGGACTGAAGTGTCACTTTTATATGAAGTTTTAAAGTGTTTAAATAACGTTCTGTTTCAGTCTTGCGGAAACAGTTTTTTTTGCTCCCTCACTCTGCTCCACTGCTTACCCTCTGCTCCCGTCTGCCCTGACTCCATTCTCTCACAATCATGACAGAGCTCTGGAATGAAGAAGACTTTATGTTTAAAGAAATACTTTTCCAGGTTTTTTTTTTTAATATAGTAAAAATTACAGGATTTTATGGGGTGTTTAATTTTTTCACATCGTATTTTTCACACCATATATTGTCTTCTATATTGTATATTGTCATTCAGCTAAATTATATTGAGATTATTTTTTTGTCCATATCACCCAGCCCTAGTAAAGATTCATACAGAAAAGTGGCATCTTTTGCAGCCTGTTAATTACTGAAAAGTTAAAATTGGTAACAGCAGGCACAACAAATCCTATAAGCATGTATTTTCAGGTGTACTAGTCGACCTTGTGTTTAGTGGGCCACCTCTGCTATACATTAGGGATGAGCAATGATGGCTGGAAGGAAGCTTATGGCAAGTAGACATCAAACTATATTAGTTATGGAAACCAGTGTCACTAACTTCAATCATATCCTCACATAGAAATATGGTGGTTATGCTTGCATTTCTCATATACACCACCATACTAGTGCATTGCTTGGAATGCAGTTAACATATCAATCAGCTTCAGTCATAATACAAAGTTTTCTTATTTACTTAAGTGCCCTATATCTTTACTTTCTTAATTACCAGTACTCCACTTGAAAGGCCAGTTTTATAATTTTTTATCTCCCTAAACTCTACAGTCTTGAGTGCAGAGCTGAAGTGACAGTTTCAAAGCAGAGAGTCTAGAAATTGTGGTTTTCACCACACAAAAATTTCTTTACAGTGAAAAGGGGGCTCTATATTTAGCATTGAGTTCAAAGCAAGCAGAGCCATGCCCCTGCAGTGATTAAATGCACCTGTAAATGTGATGACTTGCTCTTCCTGTGTGTGGAACTGGAAGGTTGGAGGAATCTACAAAAGAGCCCCTGTGTGTAGGTTTAGGACAAGCAACATGCTCTCAGCCAGGAACGCGACTGTGCACACATATGCATGCGCACGCACACGCACACACGAGCGCGCACACACACACAGATGTCTGGGAAAATCTTTCCTTCGCTTTGGGGTGTTTATAGTCCCCAAACATAATCAGGTGGTATGTGTTCCAAAATGAATTAATTGCAGTGAGTGTCTGAAGTTCTTTAATTGCCCATTCGTTAAAAGTATTGGGTAAGTGCTGCACTGGCTCCATCTATATTTAATTAAATATTTCAAAAGAAATTGTTACTCACAAATTAGTGATGCTTGAAACATCTAAGCACAAAAAAATGAGTTTTTTTATTTATGTATTTTTTTACAAAACTAAAAAATGTGGCCTGTATTTGTTTTCAGCCCCCTGAATAAAATACTTTGTAGGCCCACCTTTTGTTGCAATTACAGCTGCATTTCTTTTGGGCAATATCTCTACCAGTTTTGCACATTTGCATATGCATTTTTTTTTTTTTTTTTTTGCAAAATAATTGACAGATTGGAGAGCATTTGTGAACAGTGATTTTCAATGGGATTTAGGAGTTCTGCCACCTCCATGTTTCACAGAGTGGGTGGTGTTTTAATGTGCAGTATTATTTTTCCTCCACACGGCTTCTCACGGCTTGCTTTTAAAAAAATCGCTTTATTCTTACCCGTCTTTCAAAAAAAGGCCAAATTTGTGGAGTACAACTTTATCCCTGTCATGTGTTCCTTCATTGTTATGATGCTGTTTGATCACTAATGGTCTCTTAAAAAATGTAATGTAAATAAAGTTCAAGTGGAATGAATAATTTTTAAGTACTGTAAGAATCAAAGTGAACCCCCTCACCCCCCCATTAAGTAGTCATGTGTATGCATATTCTATATCCATCTTTAAAGCATTTACATGGTCGTAAAACAAATAGCACTGTAATGTTGTAGGGTTGGGCGATATGTACAAAAATATGGTGTGGAAAAATTAGGACACCCTAATGTATGAGGGTGTGAAT
The DNA here is from genome assembly GCA_034509495.1 of Acestrorhynchus altus. Taxonomy (NCBI): domain Eukaryota; kingdom Metazoa; phylum Chordata; class Actinopteri; order Characiformes; family Acestrorhynchidae; genus Acestrorhynchus; species Acestrorhynchus altus. Next base: position 24,665,674 of record CM067515.1, on the reverse strand, counting down.
GGAGGCAGAGGGGAGCAGTTTAGAGGAAGAGCTGAGAGCAGAGCACGGGAGCAGAAAAAAGGTTTCCTCATGATAGGAACATAACATTATTTTAAAACTTAAACTCAATATAAACTTCATATCCCTGACTTTTTATATACCACTATAAATACTGATATTGCTTATCACTATACTGTTATACTACTCCATATAAATATGGACCACAGGCGGTTATACAGTGTAAGGAACCACATAAGGAAGTCTGTTTGATATTACTTAACATCTGTTTTCTTCAGGGGAAGTATGATTTATGTATGCACCTCAAATATGATTAATTAGTGGAATACATGCTTTTTTGACAGTCTCTGAACACTGATTTGTGACTAGTGTACGATGTGCTTCATTCAGATCTATCCACCCAGTCAGTCTGCTTATCAGTGTCTGGCTGCATTCCTGTTCAATACAGGAGCCCACGTCAGTGCATTCCACTCATATGTGCTGAATGTGGGTTTTACAGAGTATCAGATTTTTGATTTATCATTAATTCCGTCTCCCTTATCAGGCATCTCCTTTGATTTCTTCCACCCTCATAATTCAAATCAGTTAGTCTGTAAGGCAGCTCTTCATTTTGCATTGGTACTGAACTCAGCTCAGTTTCAGTGCATTGTTAGAGTCCTAGTGCGCACTTCATTTCTAAAACACTAATTGCACACAGATCACAGCACAGATTTTCATTTGGTACGCCAGTAATGATTGAAAGTAGCGCTATTCTTCATGAAAGGGGTTTCTTTGTAATGCTGCGGGGCCTTTTAAATAATTAATTCTATATAAAAGTGAGTGTATTGAATCTAGTTCACTATCAGTAGTAAAGTCAACTTTGTGTGGATTTAAACATCTCGGGCAATTGTCAAGGTCAGTATAAAAGTGCTATTGAATTGTTTCTTTTGGGTTTATGATGATATTGTGGAATCTCAAGCCCACACTTCCCCTCATTTATCTACTGTGTTTGTGTGGCCAGAGAGATCTTAAGTGTTGTGCTATGATTGTTAAATGTATCTTTTTATATTTCACAGGCAGCCATCAACGGTGTGATCCCACAAGAAAATGGCATATTGCAAAGGTACCCTCTACAAATGTTATTTACTTTAAGTGATTCAGTGTTTAGCAGAACATGGAAAATCTGGCAGCTTTGTGTGATATAATGGTATGTAAAAAAATGAAAACGCAGCCGGACCACATTGTGTTATTGTGAATTACTAAACTAGATAAAAGATTCTTGAAGATTTTGAACATTAGTTTTGTATTTCCATATTTTACAGTTTTAAAATAAGGAAACAGTCCCAAAGCCAAGGTTAGAGCACACTGCATGAGCAGTACTTAGTAACAGTTCATTTGGCAAGAACCACAGAAGTCTTCTTGTAGTAACTAAGACCATTACAGTTCTTCATCGTGAGTTTTTTTGCACATTATTCCTAGAAGAAAAAGGCTTCTAGTTAAACTAGGCTTCAGCTTTTTTTCTGAGACCTTTGCTTCCAGAATTTTCTGGCCTTTTTAATTGAATCCATTCATCCTCTTACCAATAAAATCTTCCTTTTGCATACTGACAACACAAGTACAAATCATGATCGACTACCCGCCACCTATCCAGTGTTTAACATAACGAGGGGTGTTTTATCAAGAAATTTTTTTTCCCCCAAAACATACATTTTCTCATTTTGGCCAAAACATTTGACTTTCTTAGTCCACTTGTTTCACTCAACAGCTAAGAGAGGCCCAATTTTATTCACCTTCATTATATGTGACTCAGATTTGTAATTTTATATGGACATGTAAACAGCATAAAACACATTGAATCTGACATATTCTTTATATTTGTTGGGAGTCTGAAAAGCCAGATCAGAATTCAGCGACTTTTTCATGTCAATCCAAGTTAGCATTCCTTATAAATGCAGGTGGAGGAGAAGGGAAAATGGATAACCACTGCGATGGAACTTTTCAGTGACAGTGAGATAACAGACTTAATAAATAAAAGTATTTCTCTGTTCCAGCAAACATACCACAACCACTCTCTGGTTCTAATAAAACAGCCAAAAATGGCTGCAGCATTAGAGGTTAAAACAAAGTTTACAGAAACCAAGAATTCAACCAAAGTGGATGAAGAATGTGCCATTTTGGCACCTGTGATGCTAGAAAAAATGAAAGTAAACCTCCGGGGGCTGATCTTTTGCACGTGTGTCAGTGTGGGAGTGTAAACCGTTCAGACGAATGTTGGACACTTTTCTTGCTGTGGTAACATAGATTTTCAGAGATGTACCAAGTGCTAGGTTTGAGGAGTCAAAGTATGTTTAAAACTTACATCCCTTGAATATTACATCCCTTGGCCTTTCCTCAGAATGACTAAAGCTGTAGTATTAACAGGCATATTAAGGTCTGAGACATTTTAGGAAAAGTTTAAAAGTTAAAATCTCTTGGGGTGTTCAAGTATTTGCATGGTGCTCATTTCCTTTGTGCTCTAAATATGTTCAAAATGAAAGTAATACCCTAATCTTTAATCTCGAAACCTTTTCACTTGTCTTTTGACAATCTGTTCACCTTCTACTTACTAAACTAGGTACAGTAACATTTGTTTGACCAAAAGTTTGCCATGGTTTGCTTTGTACAGAATGAAGGCTATAGCCTGATACAGAGGAAGTGTATGGACTTCTACTGCACCCCAGAAATAACACAGCGTTTGGTTTTAGACTCCTCTAAACTGGGCGGCTCCCTGCCAAAAGAGGCGGTTTCTGCTTCTCTGCTCCTGTGAAATGGAATTGGCCCTCTCTCAAAAAAGCATTTGATTTCGTCATGGCAGTAAACGTGTTTTTTTTTTTTTTTTTTGTTTTTTTTTTTTTTTTTTTTCTTCGCTCTCTCTCCTAATAAAGTCCAGCTGTGGTCATTGAGCTTTGATTGGATGTCAAGGAGTCACTGCAGCGTTCTAGCAGTATTAATGCAAGCTTGAGGGGTTCCCTTATCTTAGACTGTTGATCCTTGAGCCCCTGCTGTGGGCAAGGGGAGCACTTAGCACTTCACATTAGTTTCTTTGTTGGGTTCTTGAAGGGTTGAGTCACATGTAGGACTGCAAGAGCGGGCCGATATTTGAAATGAATGAGTGTACTTCGCACGTAAATATGGATTAGTTTCGAATGGTTCACTCATTTCTCCTTTTTCATTTTGACGGTTGAGGTCGACCTTTTCAGAGCTTTCCTAGCCAGCTGATTTGCATAGGATGGTCCTATATTTGTGTGCACTTCACCCGGCTCCGATGTTTTTTGTTTTTACTTGCTTTGCATTTCTTATTGACTTGCAAGCACATTCCTCCACAGTTTTGTTTTGAGAGCGAAATGGACATCAGCAGAAACAAATAACAGGAATTGAAACTGTTGGTGACAAAAGCGGCCTGTGTGAGGGCATTATGTTCAGTCCGTGTCTCCCTTCAACGGTCAGCGCTCATGAATGCCTGCAAGTCTTAAGAACAGATATATTCAAGCACTGCACGCACTGTCTGACGGTTTATTGTGTGTGTGTGTGTGTGTGTGTGTGTGTGTGTGTGTGTGTGTGTGTGTGTGTGTGTTGTTGTGTGTGTGTGTGTGTGTGTGTGTGTGTGTGTGTGTGTGTGTGTGTAAAGGCTTTGGGCACGGGAACATGTTTTTCTTTAAGGCCTGTAATTATGAATGGAGTCTGGCAGCACGACGCCCAGCCATCTCCATTCGCTGGAGGCTGGCACAGTGTTGCAGGCTTGAGGGTGGCACGACTCGCTGAAGTGCCCCCATTGAGCTGCCCGCGGCCAGCTGGCTCCATGCTCTGAGCTCTGGGGCCTACGCTTCCCATTGCCAAGGTTTGGGTGGGTGGAGGCTGCCATCTAGGTGCACACAATGGAACAACCGTTTCTGAATTCTTTAAAAAAAGGGAGCGAAAGCAGGGGGGGAGCCAAACAAGAGTTTAAATAGAATCTTTGATATGCCAAGAGAGTGAGCAAGGAGCAGTTGGAGATCATTTACATTTGTGCACTGAGAGGAGAAAAAAACACATGGAATTGTTGCATGTTACTACAGAGAATATACCTTGATGTGATGCAAGAAACTGTTTTTACCATTTTACATCACATAATCCCAATCTTTCAGTTGTTCATATTGTGTTGAGTTCATCAAGAGTAGACCAATAGAAATGCTCCAAAAAAAGCCAGGAATAGGAATGTTTAGAAGTTTTTTTTCACCCTTAAAGTTTCCAGTTCGGATTAGGGGCGAACAGTATGGCAATATTTTATCACATCATGATATATCGTTTCTGTGATGCACAGTATTCATTTCTGAGCATATCATGGATATATCAGTACCTAAGAAAGACTGACCAACTGCACATATTACAAAGAGTGAAACTGGTCCTGTTTAATTGAACAGAGTAGGCATGTCTCAGTCCAATCAGGTGATCGAGATCGGGGCTGATCCAGACATGTTTTTATGGTTTGGGGATCAGCTGTTTTAGTCCCAATCCATTTCCAATTCTTTGTTTTAACCAGTGTTCGGTGTGCCATCTGGTGTCACCAAGGCCAACAGACCTCATGGCAGTGAAGAGTAGGTTCTCTGCTCAGGAGGTAAATAAGAGTTTCAACTCAAGTTATTTTATGGTGGAACATTAGAACGTAATATCTGAAACTATATAAACTTATTGCTGAACAGAGCTGTTTTATTGGCAAGAGAACTGTGCTCTGTTGTCTTTTAAACTAGCACTGAAGGCCAAGTTCAGAACCGAGAGAAGGCACTAATGCACACACTGTACAGGCGTTTTATTCACATTAGTAGTTGACAAACAATAGATATTAGTCCAGAATTTGTATGACTGCTACTACAACAACACATACAACCACATACAACGCACTTGGACCTGAATGGTCAAGGAGGTCCTCCGTCAGCCTGGATTATAAAATATTAAACACACGAGAAACTAAATGAATTGTGTAGTATGTCTTCATTATATAAACTACTACATAATTTGGCTTTTTGGAGTATTATTGAAACAAAGGCCAAGTCAGATTTCACTGTTCAGGTCTCACTGTAGTAAACATGGGACAGTATTTGAACAACAGCAACCACTGCTAGTGTGTTTTGTCTGTGTGTCGAAACATCATGATAAATATTGTGCATCAGGAAAATGTCATTAAATATAGTGGTATAATATCATATTGCTCATTCACATTTTGGCGATGCAAATTTCTTTTGCTTGACATTAGATTATGTATTTTACTTTTGAAGTAAGGCTGCACAATATATCATTTGGGCATTGTCATCACATTGTACAAATGTGCAATAGTCATGTGCAGTGTTACACAAAGCCAATTAAATCCAACACATTAATGCAACAACCATGATATGAGATTATATCTGCCCAGTCTCATTTAATATTGCCTCACGACATGTTGGATCACTGACTGGAGATATCCTGTATTCCTGTATTTTCTAATATCGCTGCCTATATTTTAGAACAACAAAATATTACAATGTCAGTTTTTCCCAATATCGTGCAATCCTATTAAATTATACTGTCACAGTCCAGATTTTGACTTTGTGAGTGTGTAACAATGTAATAGAATAGAATTGTGCCCTTTTGGTTTATAGTGTGTAACTCAAAACTAAAACCACTTGTGCATCATTTCCACCTTGAAAATAATGCACTCTGTCAGTTTATTTATGTGGAGGATTTCTTTCTTTGTTGTTTGTTGGCTAGAAGGTCAGTCTGTAAAACCCAACAACAAACTTAATACTTGTCATTTTCAGTGATTGCCGTGGTTATGCTGCAAACATAGCTCAAAAATGCTCTACAGGCCCATTAGTGCGTCAGACATCTGACATCGTCAAAGCCCCCTCCAATTGATTTGTTTGGTTATTTGTCCACGAAAACTGGACTCTATGCAAAGGAACCTTAAGTATTGAATCCATTGTCCATTTTCTCTGAGGTCTGAACTCTGTAAATGCTCTGTACACTGTGTAAATAATTTTATATTAGACCAAGAGAAATGCTCTAAAATGAGTAACTTAAACTCTACATTTTACATTCTCTTCCATTTAAGAGCATTTTTGCCATGTTGGAGATGCCTGTTTTTCTTTGAACAGTTCTGATATGCATTATGTGACTCTGAAGAGCTCTGGAAGGAGGACTTGACCAATGTCATGTGGTGTTTTCCATCTCTGATTGTGTTCTACTACAATGTGGCAATGGCACAAGCTTTAATTAATGTTAGGGGAAGATAAGTGTGTCATATCACATAAGGGTTAACTGAGGGCTGTGCTGAGCATTTGCCTGGTGGTGTATTAAGTGTTTCTGAGAACACTCCAGACTGACAGTTGTTAACTTATTGTAAAGTGTGACTGTTACTGTATTTTCAACTGTTTCTGTAGTGTAGCTCATTTTTCCACAAAGTGGGTGTACATTTTTGTGTCCTGCCTGCCCCAGGACCCTAACGTCTTTAACCTTTTGGTATTGTAATAAGATGGAATAAATCCATTCTTTGTGCACAGGCCCTGGCACCCTGTTCCCTCTCTCAGCGCGATATGTGCTGACCCTGGAGGAGAAGAGAAGAGCTTTTGTCCCGGCTGCTGCCACAGAAAAGACATTATTTACTGCCACAGGGGGATGGGGGCTCGGGGGAATTCGACCATCAGCCGCTGAGAGAGCAAGAAGGAGACAGGGAAAAAAAAGCTGTTTTGTGTCCTCAGCCATAGCAGTATGAAAAGAAAGGAGCTAAAAAAGGAGAGAGAGATTTCCTCTATGCCAGACAATTGAGCGTCTGTTGGTCCTGGCGCATATTATCCTTTCAGTAAAGGTTGTTTACATTGACTCGGATACTGTTTGGATTGCCACGCTGCTGCCATTGTGGATCACACTGGGTGGGGGAGTGGAGGACTGCTTTTTCTTTCACCGTTTTCTAATCGTCCGTTAGAGAGGCGTCCCACTAACGATAAACAGAATATTGGGATCAGTATTAAGACTTGTGTGGTACTTGATCTGTTTTTTGGGGGTTTGTAGCAAGAAAGAAGTAAATTAGATTTTCTGCATCATAATCAGTATTTCTGAACTCAAAATATCCCACGTTTCTTCCAAAATACAACAAATGTCAGTGCTATTATGGAACATTGTTGTAAGGATTTCATTGTCTTCAGCCACTGTATCAGTAGTGAGCTCAGGTACTGTTCGGTAATTTTAGTTTTGGTATTCCAGCTAACCCTGCTGGTATTAAATGGAACTCCATGACTCCTGAGAATGCCTTTTAATTGTTCTACTCTCCAGGGGCTTTATATTGCTCTCGCTGATGCCTGACCTTGGACAAGGTGACCTACAGCTAGGTTAGACAGTTCTCTCCAGAGCATCCTGTTCTATTGGCAGTGCATTTCTAATGAGATTTATACAAGCTGTGTGTATACGATTAAACCCCGGTGTTAGCAGTATAGTATACTTTTAGAAAAGAAAACTGATCAAAGAACAAGTTATTTTTATTGAATTGCACAGTTTAATTTTAAAACGTCTGTTGGACAATTCTCACTTGAATTGGAAAAATGTCAAACCTATGGTTGTCCTTCTATACCTCCTTTTATAGAATTGCAGTGTGAATATTTTTAGAAATGTATTTAATTTGAAGATGGAGGAGGCCAGAAACTGGAGGAGGCAGAGACACAGGAATAGCAGCGCAGGTGCCAGGGCGAAACGAAATTTTAATTTAAGTGTAGTGCAAAAAGGACTGTCATTTGGTACTTTTTACAGTAACAATTCCTGCAGTTTAGAGAATTCAAAGTGTGCAATGAGCAGGTGTTTGTCATGTGAACAGAGCATGAGGATTAAACTGTTGTGGTTTGTAAACATTATGCCATAAAATCCAAAACATTTTCATCATGGGGTAAAAATGAGAAATCTTCAAATAAGTCCACCTCAGAAAATGTACTTCACAATTAACATTTACTTGAAAATGTAATTAAAGAGAAAAGGGAGGACGAGAGAGGCAGTCACCCCACTCAACCACTACATAACACACCATGTCAGAGTAAGTCAATAGATAATATGTATGTTTGGCTGTTTGGTCCATGTTAGTCACCAATACAAATGGAACAGTAACACAAAATACTTCAAACTGAAAGCTCAAATGATTGCTCTCACACTTAGCTTCCCTTCTTTCTTTTTTGCTGATTTGAAGTGATTTGACCCGTGAACCAAAAACCATGATGTGATCTGAGTTTTATGACCGTTACACCACTATTAAACCAGTCAGCAAGGAAATACTTGCAGCCAACCTTAGACTCTGTTGAAACAATGTCAATCATGATGATGATACATATTCAGTTGCAAAAATGTTGCTATTTATGTTCTCTGCAGCAATTTCACCAGTGAGGGCTCTCAGACCAGCCCTTTTGGAGATAATGGCCAAGCAGCAGCCACGGCACCGACAGCACCCCCCTCCAGAGCAGCATCATCTTCACCTCCGTCCTCTTCCTCTTCCTCCTCTGCCTTCTGTCCTGTCCTGCCCTCCCGTCACATTGTGGAGCGACAGCCGCGTATGCTCAACTTCCGCGTAGAGTACCGCACACGCTCAGTAGAGGTGGTGCTGGAGGACTCTAGCACAGTAGGTAAGTGAAGAGCAGATCGACATGACCTCTAAACACTCATCCCCAACATGCAAACCTCACTGCACTTAGATGGTGCGTGTTACACACTTTACCATTTCTGACAGTTAGCAAAAGAGGTATCTAAAACTGATACCTCAGAGCGATAGTTGCAAAAAATCAGTGCAGTGGTACTTAGTTTTCTACAGTGTCACAACCCATAACAGCGAGGAGCATTTCTGTGTTACAGTCTGTAGGCTGGAACTTATTTGATATGAATAATGAAACCTTATAATATTCTGCAGGTGTGTTTTCTGTTAAAATAAGGTCATCCTAGCTCCACATAGAGGGCCCTATGAAATCTGCTTTTTCCAAATTCCATTTAATTCAGTTTAAAGTGCTGCTCTGTCTTTACAGCATTTCAACATGAAAGGATGCATCTTCATTTGTTTAAACAGTATGTTGGATGTCTGGTTTAATTTGGAAGGGCAGAGTCAGTGACCTTAATGTTTCCCTGCTGTTGAGGTGTTTTGGATTTGGTCATTGCAAGTGTCTTTTTGTGTTTGGTCTATAATATGTAGCAGTATACAGTCTACAATGCAGAGTGAAGAAAACTAAATACGTAGTTGTGTGTAAAACATGTTGGCAATAACTGTACATTCAGATCTTAGAGAAAGGAGAGCACTGAATTGCTGGTGTTAGTGTTCCTTGTGTGATGATGCAAAAATAGTGGTAAATGACACACTGTACCTGACTATGCAGCTCATAGTCAGCACTTCAGTCAGCAGTGTTTATTGTACTTGATAAATTAAAACAGAACTGAAAAACTGACACTAACACACTCATTCTAGCTCTTTACTGCAGTTTCACGGCAGTTTTTGAGGTTACTCATCATGCTGCATGCTTCTCTAGAATAAAAACAACTTATGATCCATACAGAACTCTTATCTTAGTCATCTGATGTAAATGACAAAAATGCTTATGATTGAATGTTGACTGTTTGTTGCCCACAATGTTATCAGTAATGTTGATCGGTTCTTCTTCTTCTAAATGACGTACGTGGGTCACAGATCTGTAGTGCTAGACTTTAACTTGGTGTCAAGTAAACTTTTTTTAACGTCAGACCTTCAACTCAACCTGTCTCTTATCCATGCAAGTTTGAACTTGAGGGTTCATGTGAAGTTCAGTACTGT
>CM067515.1:24605878-24650878 GCA_034509495.1 Acestrorhynchus altus | reverse complement strand
AGATGAGCTACAACAGCAGACCACCACATCTGCAAATAACACGTGAGGCTAGAACATCTCATTTCATGATTTCACATTCGTATTTCTTTCAGCTGAGTTAAGTTTCTTAACTCGCACTTTGTTGCTACGTCACACTAACGACCTCAATATTTCTCCAGCTCCTTAATCAGACCAGCACATCAAACTGTTTTCTATTTATTGGGTTCTTGTATGTTTTTTGTTTATTATTGTTCTTGCACTTTTAGTTTTGTTTTAGGTCATTCTTGTTTTCTTTTGCTTAGGAAATTTATTAAATTATTTTCTTTATAGAACACTGTATTTTTTAACTTTAAACTGCAATAAGTGCAGTATTCAAAAAGGCCAATATGGCCACTTGGAAACACCTCACAACAAAATGTCTTTGGTGGGAGTGAGGATGAGGTGGATGTAAAGTCAAAGGTCTGCTTCTGCCACCAGTTTAAACCAGAGCAGCTGATCCTGGACTCACTGTTCTGAGCAAGTCAATGTACTCTTTGTTTGATGTAAAGTAGGTTATTTTCTTTCAGTATTGTGAATGAAAAGTTTTATTAAATTTATTAATAACAAGAAACAGCCCAAAATTACAAGATTATTCTCATAGTGAATTTTAAACTAGAACAATACAAAGTTTACTTGTTAAATAAATTGAAATTTGCCATGTAAAGTGGTGAACCTTACATTCAGTTTAATAAGAAACATTGAGTCCTAATGCAAAGGTTAATCCAAAGCCATGTGCCTTCTTACCACTAGGTGGCACTGTTTGATCATATTAAGAAAAATAGTTGCAAAATAGTTTGAATAGGATGCCAGTAGAGTATCTGCACTTGTTAATAATCTTCATTATAGTTAATTATAGGATACCAGGCATGAGGAATTTTACGGGTTGCAGACACACAAATAAAACCAGTCTATGAATGATGAATGAAGTTCATACAGCACCTCTCTACCCATGGAAGCTTTACAATTGGCACTTTTTATGAACACATTTTGCATCAGCCAAAATATACCGGCAAGGAGGGGCAGCCAGTTTGCCTAATGTGATCTTAATACTTATAAAGCCTGTCTACATTTATATGAGGAGCGGAATTCATTTATAATAAACTGTCAATGTTGATATTTGGGATGAGCTGGGCATTTTATTTACTACATATTTACATTATTTACGTCTGCTGTGCATTTCCTTAATTGTGCTGAGTAAATGTAAATCTATTGAATGAAATGGAAATAAGCAGTACAATGATATTTTACTCTTTCTATTATAATAATGTGAGCATTTATGTATGTAAAAAAAAAAAAACTTTGACCAACCCCATCACTGCATCCATTCACTGCAGAGTGGAGTTATTCCTAATGAATTGGAGCGCAGTATTTATTTTTTTATTTGTTCTTAGTACACATCATTGTACTGAACATTTTTTGATTAGTTCTCAGAATGTCGTACTACTTTTGTGTGTTCGTTATGTTAAAATATTATTGCACATTGTGTATCAACAAAATCGTAGTGTTTTGCATTTTAATGTGCAAGTTACCTTGTTAGGTTTTCCCCAGCAACGCGTACGTCATTCCTGCTTCTTAAAAAAAAAAAAAAAAGCAGCAACTAGGAACAATTTAGTCCAAAGTGGCACAAGTGAAAATCCTTCAACTAACCCCATTGGTGAGGTTAATTGTAACAGACTGAGGATCTAGTTGTAACAGTTGCTTGGTAGATGAGTGCATACACAGTTCAGTACAATACAGTGTTTGAACTTGATGAGCTTTCCAGTGTAAATACATTAAAAAAATTCATTATTTACTTAATGCAGATGTTTTTAGCACAAATGCTGCTCGGGCAGGGTGAAAAACTTCTCATCCAAATCATAGACTTTCCACCCTCCTCCCATCGGGCAGGTGTTACTGGAGCCTGCGCTCCCACACCAGCAGGGAAACTCTTCCTGAGGCTGTGACTCGCTCAACTCTGCAATGCCACTTTAACAAACAAGGACACTGGCACTGCCACTATCTCATCCTTGCACCCTCTGCACAACTATTGTACATATTCATGATAATGTTCTTCATTCATACCTGCCTTATTCATTGCCCCACCTACATAGATACTACTGCACTTTATGTAAATAATACTATTTATTGCATTCATTGGCTCTGTAACTGTACTCTGCACAATCACAAAGTTGAATCTAATCTAAAAGAGGCTGGCAAACACTGGCAAAATGTTTTTATACAACAAAGTAAAACAGCAAATATCAGAATGTTTGTTGTTTTTTTTTCTCTGTGCATAAAAATATGAACAAAAAGATTAAATGTATTATTTGGATTCAAATGATTTTAACTATATAAAATGTACCATTTTGTCGTCGTCCCCCACTCAGCCCTGCATCTTCCTAATTGCCATAAGTTGTAGGATTATTATATTTGTCTTCTGTACCTAATACAAGTTACTGTTAGAGTCTACTTCAGCCTCTAACATGTTTGCTTTAATGTGGTGCTCATCATAAATAGGTGGTATATAAATGTGTATTATACTTTAAAGAGAACATTAACTTCATACAATACCAAGCATTTAAACTAGGTTTATTAACCTCTTTAATACTTTTATTGAAACAATGGCTCATTATTTAAATAAATATTATTGAAGTATTTAAATTGAATAATTATATTTCAGTTTCTTTTACATTAAACATTTTAGATTGAGTTCCATTTAAAATATTTGTTACAGATAAAAAGCTGAAATATTACTGAAATAAAAATGCAGAGCAACCAGCAGGAGGAGCTGTGGAGTCTAGAGGAAGAGATGTTTCAGGCACTATTGAGGACAATGTTATACATATTCTTCTGCACAACTTCTATGCAAATTATCAGCCAAAATAGTGCACAAAAAGCCTGAATGTGTGCGGTGTCCAATATTTTGTTTAACCTATTTTGGATCCATTCGTGTTGGCCAAGTTATCCACAGAACTACTGAATTACTTTGTAATTCTATACATTTTAAAATATGGCCTCTATATTTTCAGGCCCAAGACAGAGAGACAGTAGGTCTAGACTAGAGCTGCAAAATATATAATTTCAGTATTGTCATTGCAATGTGGTCATGTATAATATTCACATCTCAAGACATGCAATGTCATGTAAGACTCATTTAAATCAATTAAATTTTTTTGTTGCTTGAAACAAAGTAGAAAGGTAAAAATAAATTTTCATGACTGGTCGACCTGAAGCACATCTCGGTGTCATTTATTTTACTCTACTTTTTGATGCACACAGGGCATTGTTAATGTCATAACATGTCTGCTCACAGACTTTGTGTTGTTTTTTTAGTATTGCAATGTATATAATAAAAAATAGATCATATGACCTGAAATAATTTAATGTTACAGATTAAAAATGAGCACTGTACAAATGAACCAAACCTATAATCAGCAGAAAAAACATTATAGTCTATAGTTACTGAGAAGGAGGTCTGTGTGTGTGTGTGTGTGTGTGTGTGTGTGTGTGTGTGTGTGTGTGTGTGTGTGTGTGTGTGTGTGTGTGTGTGTGTAATTATGTGTTGATTAGAGCTGCTGTTAGTCCCAGCGGGAGGTGATGGGGATGTAACGACATGTGGCTGTGTGTAAACTATAAACATGTGTGGACACTGTACTCCGACGTGTGAACAGACAAGAGCAGAAAAGTTAATAATGGGCTCTGACCTAACTAATGTTGTGATTATTATGCTTTGCTCAAAACATGTCAACGATTTGCTGTTCACATGTTCTCCCTCCAGTGTCAGGCGTGATGCATTTTAATAGATTTGTTTGGCGCCTTCTTTTGAATCAGGTTTTGTGAGAATTCCTGCTTGGACACATTTAAGTTGTGCCGGTAGTTAATATAATTCAGCAGAAGGCTCCATTGTGCTTAGATTGTTTCAGTCTTGGGCAGATGTTCTAGAACATAAGGCTTGGATCCCTCAGTTGTCTTTAAATGGCACACTTTCCAGTGACCACAACCTTATGGATCTCTGATATCAAAGCTTCATTATCTCCTAGGTGCTATTTTTGTGGTATCAGGGTGGGGTGCTCAGACATATGGAGAGCGAGAAAGGGGGAGCAAGTGTGTGAAGGAGAGAGTTGGGTGTGCAGTGACCCCATTGTCACCAATAACTGTGTTGCCTTGCAGTGCAGTGAGGATGAGACCTCCAGCAGAGTGAGCAGGCAAGCTGTTAGCTGCCATTATAAATAACTGTCACACCTAGATAGAGAAGGAGAGCTGTTCCTCCAGAGCTGTGAAAGAGCTTTGCCCCCGATGCCTCATCTGAGCAGCAACTGTGACTGTGGACACAAACTGAACATCACTGCAAGCAACTGCAAAAAAACTAAAGTGCTGTGGTCCATTTATCTAAACTGCTCAATTCATTTTGATTAATCATACTGTAAATTAAACAAAACTGCAAAAGATGACACAAGTCGCATCTAGGGCCTTCCCCTGCTTCACGTGCTCTTCACAGTGGTCAGTGTTTCTTTGAAATAGTAGGACATTTTAAATGGTTTTCTGGACAGAAATTGGGCCCAGTCATGGACTGTGTTTGTGTATTGTCCTCTCAAAGGGAAATCTCCTGTTCTATATGATACATAGCTATCTATTCTGGGTTGTTATTAAAATCAGGCTGTATCAGCTGGCCAATTAAATCAGCTGATCAGTACATAATAATTTCCTCAATGATGAGCAATGGCTGTTTAGTAAGAAAGTAAAGCCCTCCCAGTTGTTAAAATTAGGGGTTGATTAAAAACTGTATTAATAATAATAAAGAAATAATTTGCATAGTAGGTCCAGGATATGCTCAGTGGTGTTATATGGGAAATTAACTGCTGCATCAAATAAAGATGGAGTGTCCTCATAGCTCTTCTTCCATAGACCACAGGTGGTGCAGCTGAAGCTTGAATCCAGTAATCCAGTAGTTGATTGCTCCTCTGCACTAACAAACTGTTGTGCGCTCTTGGATAGAACAACAGGAGTGAAACTCATTGCAAGTCGCAGCCAGTAAAGCATTTTATGATCAGTTACAATCAGTTTATATCCACTAATATGCCTTTTTTATTTCTGCTGGCATGATTTGTGTGCAGCAGAAAGTGTTTTTAAATTGTGCCCATGGAAAAATGAGGGCACGCAAGTTAGCCGTTACTCTTTCAGCTCTTTGTTTTTAGTTCATAATCACGAATGAGGTCTCACTGTTATAATTGGGAGCAGGCTGCGAAAATGGGACATTACTTAACAAATAAAAGCCACTGTAGGCAATTACCGCAAAGCACACCTCAGCCCGCCGTCACCAAACAGATTAATCAAACATATCCTCACATCTCTGAGCCTGCTCATTTCTCTCCACTGTTTGAATGCAAATAAAGCACCGGCTGTGGAGCTTTCAGGAGAGACTCTGTCCAAGGTAGTTACAGAAATCCATGATGAGCCAAGCATAATACACACACACACACACTTACCCACAAACTCTCATTCTCTAATATATCATGCAGTTATCCAGGCTCTTAATCTCCAGCATAAATAATGAAGACTGATGAATAATTTAAAACAAATCAGCTATTTCTGTTGCTTCCAGAAGATGTGTGTTTTCAGGTTATTTTAATTTGAACTCCAGATTTTTCAAACACAAATGAGTCATTGCACATTTGGTATTTATCTCATCTTCTGACTCTGATCTCCTCTGAGATACACAGGCCTGAGGAATCTGGCGGTCTGGCACAGAATAAAAGAAAAATGGTTTAAACCAACAGCAGTTAGTATGCTGAGTTGTCTTATCAAAACAGTTAATTAAAGACCATTTCAAGTAACTGGGTAATGGGGAGAGGAAAAGTAGGAAATAAGGGACTATGTATGTTTGTTTTTATGTAATTGTAGCTTGAATTAGATTGAGTGCATGTGTGTGCTTTATGAAGAGGAAATGAGGGACGTGGGGATTTTAATAAGGTCTTTTTCTGAGTCCTGTGCTCAGGGACTCTAAGGGAGGCTGTGGGCTTATCTCTGAATGAAACCAATCTGTTGAGACTGCTCTTCATTTACACCATGATTTGTTTTCTGTCCATAATAGAAATAAAATGTCACTGGCTAGCACCTTTATGGAGTGGGTGGGTGAGTGAGTGAGTGAGTGGGTGGGTGGATGAGTGAGTGAGTGGGCTGCCTGTTACGGGGCTGGAACTGTGTGTGATGAGAGGGAGGTCAGGACCAGGTGCTGATGTGAGCACTGAGGGCTGAACTTCAAGTGAAAGTTAAACCAGCATGGATAAACCTCCTGCTCCAGCTGGGTTTGGTAGAAGACAATTTCTCATAATGACCTCTCTACCAAGCACTGCAATTTCTTACTTTATATTGAGTAATTATATTTATATCTCACATATCTCTTAGGAGATGGCGTCCTCTGTGGATTGGTTCTCGCAATTGTTTGTTCCTGGCTAAATCAGCATTTCTGAAAAAATTCCTGAAAGGTTTCAGTCCTGGGTCATGATGCTTTCCATTTGCAGCCATAGTTAGTGGGAGAGTGAAATTGGCCTGCTCTCCCTCTCTGGGTGGGTAGATTCGCCTCTGAGTGCGTTGGCTGTCTGGCGAGTATTCAATTGATGGCAGTTCAGAAAGAGGCGGTGGTTGATGTCATGTGTATCAGAGGAAGCATGTGCTTGTCCTCACCCTCCTAGTGTTGGGTGCATCACATGTGATAGGAATAATGATGGTGATAATGGGGTTTGGAAAATTGGCACTTCAAAATTTGCAGGGAGAAAATTGAGGGTAAAAAAAGAAAAAGAAAGAAAACAGCCCTAGAATGCTTTTTATTTTATTTTATTTATTTTTGCATATCAAACCAGCAGCAAGTGCTTACACCTCACAAAGGTTCATCAAAGGAGCAGTGCGCAGCCTAAATTGGCGCTAAATACAATACCCTTAGGTGCTATTTAGTGAAAAGCTAAAAAATGTCCTCATCGTGTCCCCAATTTATAATGTTTATTTTGAAACATCTGTTAGGGTATTGAATTATGTTTTTTAATTATCGCTTTCACAGAAGTTGGAGGATGTTAACACTGTGTTCAAGTAATTTGTGCTGAAAGTAAATGTAATTGTGTGTATAATCTGGTGCTTTCTTTTCTTTTTTAGTTGTTTTGCAAACGCTGTCTATCTTTTTATCATTAAAAATTCTGAACATGCAAATGCCTGATTGACAAGTAAGCCCATTTAAGTCCTCCTTCGCATATTTTTTTTTTCCTTTGGCCCACATACAAAACCCATCCACTTAAAACACATTTCTGACTCTCTTTGGCCTTGCCGTCTTTTCCCAGCTTCTGCATCATCACATATGCATTCGCTCCTCCAACTGCGCCAATTTCCAATCTTCACCGCTAGCTACAACAAACATTACATTTACATATTGATTCCGCAGTTTTAGTCAATGTAAATATGCTGTCATTACAGTAAATGTGGGCTTCTGTTAACATAAGCTTGTCCAAAGCTCCTCAGATTAAGGCAGCGGTTGCATAATTAATGTGTGTACTGCGCATTAATTCTGACTCTCCTCTTCCTAGCTGCTTTCGTTTGAACCGTGATTAGCCAGCAGGCTCGTCTCTAAGCTGTTGATTCATATTCAAGTGCGCAGGCAGCACGTTTGCTCAAAATGCTACTTAACCTCAGCCGTTTGTTATTAGACAAGTGCTACGTTCTCCTGTAGCCTCTGCTGGAGCCTGGTTTCTGTCCCTTGTGAAATCTTGCAGGGCCTGCTAGGGAAATGCTGGAGAGCCATGGGGCCACTGATGCTTAGCTCAGATCGATGGGGTAGTGTAGCTCTCCAGATGGCCCTGGGGTGGAAAAGTGTTGGGGGCATGTCATGTCTCCTGCCCCCCACCCCCTGCTGGGCTGGGACTGGCAGGCAGCAGGCATTTGTGGTTTAGGTGGTGAGGTTGGAGGAGAGCCGTGGGGTGGCTGGGGCTTGTCTGAGCCTCCAAGCTCTGGGGAGATGGAAAGAAGCTCTCTTCACGGCATGGAGAGAAGCATGTGCGAGCCCTGACTCGTCCCCAGCTTGACTCTAACCCTCTCTTGCTTTTTTTTTTTTTTCTCTTATTGTTCCCTCTGTTTAGCAGCACCCAGCCGGAGTCGTTAAATCAAAACTACCTGCTGATCATCAGCCACCGGGAAGCGCAGAGAGAATACAGCCTCAATTTCCCTGCCACTAGAACCATCCAGGAGGTGAGACAGAAACACACAACTGTCTGTAACCCGGACTGTCATTTTGTATGTTTGCATGTTTTACACCCTAAATCGTATTGTTTAGTCAAGAATGCTGGACTTTATTAATAAAATCTTTAGAGCATTATTTTATGTCATGTCCAATAATTCCCTCAAATGACTGCTGAGTTTGCTTTTACGACTTGGGTGGACTCTTCATGTAGACAAGGCCTAAGAATGTTTAAGGAAAAAGTCAACACAGCCATAAAATGCTTGCATTTGCTTACCCAACCAACAGGAAGTGCATACAACTAAGGTTGGTCAGATTCAGGCCCATATCAGGCCTAAATACAGCGAAAAGCTGCAACACAACATCTAGGATTTTATGTTCCATCAACCAGTCACCACCACACAATATCACAGACTCTCATAACCTGATATGAACCAGGAACATCTTTCGTTTTACATTGCCATTGCAACACTGCTGTCTTTAAATCTCCCACATATTAATGAGACCATGAAGTGGAGGGTTTGTTTTTTTTTAATCCAAATTTGAGCTGAGGATGCTTTGTCACAGTCTAATGTAAAAGTAAAACTCTGTATTTGTCTTAGTGCCAATTGACAACAAACACCTACAAGTAAATTTACCCAACCAAGTTAGTACCTGACAATCATACTGCTATGTCTTGGCCAAATCTGAGCACCTTCAACAATTTCACCAGTACGGTGTGGAAGTCTGGAACAGAAGGGGGACAAAATGTGCTCAAAATTTGTGTCCTTTAGCTTGAAAATGTCAGTTAAGAGGGCCGAATCTTGTGGAGCACAGATGGGAACAGTATGTCCGTCTACCATGTGGTCAAGAATGAGCAAATTCATTTCCTGCTCAGCCTCTTCCTCCAGTCTGGTTTTAGCTGTCCACAGTCTGCCTAAACGGCCCAAAACTGTTTGATCACAGGGCAAATTGGCATGTGCAAGGGACATTTGGAGGAATGTGTGTTTGTGGAGTGGGCCTGTGAGGGAGATGCTTAATTTCTTAGTGCAAAATTAAACAGTGGATTTGGGAGCAGATGAAATATTCATCAATACGTTGGAGGACTGTAGTTCTGTGTTTGCCTATCGCTCATCACTGTGACTGCCACTGCCAGACCTGCTACTTTAGAGGAGGAGGTTTAGCACCATACCCCCACCCCGCAGCTAATCAACTCCCTTCCCTCTCACATCTGAGCTGTATGGACACCATTCTTTTATAGCTCTTCATTTAACAGACTGCAGTGCAGTATTTAAAGTTGGGGTGTGAGGAGCACAAAACCCAAGTGCCTTAGCTTCAAATACATGGCCCCACCCTCGGCTCGCTTGCATTCTCCCCAGCCTGCCCCAGTAACCTGCACTCAGCTCCCAGCTAGTGCTTCCATTAATTATTCACAGCAGGTAGTGCGCTCCACGTCAAGTGTAACAAGCTCCCCACAGATTGACGGGTATGTTTTAGCCCCCTCCTGTGCAGGGGGAGTCACGTTGGGCCTACACAGTCCCGTTGCAAAGAAACACTTATCTGTGATGTTCATTTCTTTTCTTAAATATTACTTCAGGAGGTTTTTAGGTTTATTTGTGTGTTGAAATGTGAAGTTGGTGTATTTGTTTGGAAGAAGTAGTCAGAAGGTTCTACTTTGAAGCCACAGGTTCATTCGTTTTTAAATGGAGTCCTCAACAATTATAGAGGAATGTGAGTAAAGTTTATTTTTCGCAGATGCAAAGAGACTCCCTGTTGGAAAAGTAGACAATATCAAAAGTAGAGTGCTAGATGAGCTCATTCCATGTTATTGAGATTTAGTGACCACTCTAATTTGCATTGGCCAGTTCTTTTTATTTCTATAAGCCAGACCGGAGCCAGCATCTGCTATGATGGCAGTAAATCCCCTCCTGCAGCCACGGTCGCTCTCCTTGCTCCAAGCGTCTCTTGCGCAGGGCACTGCCGCCCTGATGGCGCTGGTGACCATTACAGTAATCAGACTACTTGACAGGTTTGTAATGGTGCTAATTGAAGAGATTAAAGTGCGAGCGACGAGCTCTCCCCTTCCCCCAGCAGATGGTTTTGATGAGCACCCACTGTGAAACTTAAGTGTTTCTGCCGGGATTACGACAACTGGTGAGGGTGGCATGCCGGGAGGAGTGGGGGAGAGGGGAAAAGGAGAGGAGGACCAGGCCCCGCTGGCCTGGTAGGGGAGCCAGCGAGTGGACAAAGCTGAATCAAATGGGCCACTGCTGCCTCATGCTTACAAGTCCCCAGGCATTTAATATTTTTTCAGAGAGTTCAGACAGAAATGTGCAGAATTTACCTGATTCAGAGTAACCGCAGCTCAGTTGGACACTGTACTAACAATGCAACACTTGTAGTTATTTGGAATCTGCACCTGATAGTTGTAACAGGTTGTTTGGTTGGTTGGTTAGTTATTTGTCTGGTAGTCAATTTGGTAGTAATTGTAAGTCTGCAAAACAGGTTAGACTCCAGGATAAGTTTGCTTTGGCTTATTGATCAGTAGAACGAGACTGAGCTTTTGCTTTTCTGTAGCCTGAAGTACGACAAAATAAATGAAAGAAAAGCTCAGCAGGGAGCACAATGTTCGTCTCAAACGTTTCGTAGATGTTAAAAAGTTACTAACAAGAGTGGGGTGTGGGTTTTTTTTTCTTTTTCCCCGTTTCCCCTCCCTACAGTCATGGCCTAAAAAGGCCTGTGTGAAAAAGCAACAAAACAGCAACACGAAGCTCTCCCAATCCCCAGCTCTGCCCTCTTGCCTATTCACCACCTCCAAGCCACATATGGAGGCTACCATGAGCCATCTTTTCTCTCTCTGCTATCTTTTGTCTTTGCTGAAGACCAGCCGATGCTTTTCTGCTTGTGCATATCAATAGAGCGAGAGAGTCTCAGAGTGTCCTGTTGTTTGTCTTTGCCAAAGGCTCTTGCTTTGCCTTGTGGCTCCCAGGGAACGCACCCTTTCCCTGCCTCCATTGGACCCCGGGCCTCGCGCTTTCCCTCTGATTGGCATTCCCAAACCCTAAGTGCCGGCCCGAGCTAAGCCTCAAAGCAAATGTTTGCCAGGAAAGTGGCGGCTAGAATAGGGCCGTCCGATAGGGCTCCGCCGTCCGTGACCAGACGAGCTGTCCCAGGGATTTCTCCGCCACTGCTGTTTTTCTCCCCGCAGCTGGAGAGATGAGCGGTAGAGGAAGAAAAGAAAGATGGAGAGTAAAAGAGTGTGAATGAAAGGCATCTGGTGCTGAAGAGCTTGTGACTGTTTAACGGCAACCTTTTTCTTCTCTTTGATTCCTCTCCAGCCAGGGATTACCAGTACTTGGCATTTAGAGAGATTGGATCATTAATGTGTATGTGTGTGTATGTGTGTGTATGTGTGTGTATGTGTGTGTATGTGTGTGTATGTGTGTGTGTGTGTGTGTGTGTGTGTATATGTGTGTATATGTGTGTATATGTGTGTATATGTGTGTGTGTGTGTGTGTGTGTGTGTGTGTGTGTGTGTCTGAGTGTTGTTTATGTTAATTGCATGCACACTAGCTCAAAAAGTCACAGCTATCAGATTCTTAGTCTAGTGTCTCATTAATGACTACTAATGTGATCTGTTTTAGACTTCTTGAAATCTTAAGTTTAAAGGGTACAGTTATTAATTAGGGTAATATTGTCATAACCTGCATGTGTATTTGGTTTATGTGAAGGGTTTTAGGCTTTATATTTTTATAAATCATAATTTAATTCATATTCTGTTAATACATACAGATTCTGTAGCTGCTGTTTATATGCCAAGTTTCATCATATATAGGGCTCGATTTTTTTTCCTTCAGTTAAAGAAGCCAATAAACTGGAATCTGTCAGTGTTAATGTGTCAAGCATGCAGTTTGACTTCTGTCAGTAAGGGGGCAGCAAAAGACAAGAGGCAATGGCATCTAATTGAAAAAGGATTGTGTGCGACTTTGTTTCAGCACTTATTTCTAAAGATTTCTGTGTGAAAGCAGTCAACTTGTATTCTGTATATGTTGGATGCACCCTCTATGTTAATTATTATATGATGGTGCATAAATAAATTGGCTTAGTTTAATTGTCAAATAAAATTTATAAATGGAAAATATAGAACACAAATCCCTGCTGTTACATGCGGTGCGAAGAGGATTTTTTTTGTTTGTTTTTTAGCAGCTGAAATGTCTTTATCCAGGAGATCACACAGTATTTTATGAGATAATGTCAACCTTTTTGATGTTTTCTGCCTCCCAGCACAAAGCCGTTTTCCTCCACTGCTGAAAAGTCTATTGTGACATTTAAAATGAAATGTCATCGGAAGTGGAATTTAATAGGGCTGAGTCTTTTCAGTTCTAGTATAATCAGACCTCATTGTGCTTCACAAAACATGCTTTATGACACGATACAAATGTCAGCTGCTCAGTATATCTCATAACCGTGTTTATGTCAAGAATAAGCAATAAATCAATAGTCATTGCAGTTTATCATCCCTTTTGTATATATTTGTGTGTACATATACCATGTGTTGTGTGTTTTAATTTGAAGGCACTTGTCTGCCAAAAGCCAGTGAAATCTTGTCTCATGAATAGCTAATGATGACACTGTTTGTGAATATCACCAGCAGTGAGCAAATTACTCCAAATTTACCCTTAGAGAGCTTACTGACCCTGCCTTTACAGCCTAAACGTCATGCAATATTCCCCCTTTCCAATGTTCCCAGATTCCCAAAACCATCTCACATTATTTTTATTGTGATATTTATGGGGGTTTTTTAGTATCTCTCAGGAACTTGATACACCTGTGTCCATGTTGAAACCGACCACTAATAAAGAACTTCTCTTTGGATCTTTATCATGACAGGAATCCCTCAGCTAGCGGTAGGGATAGTTTGGCAATATTGACAATGGGTTAGTGCTCATAACAAGAGGCCTAGGGAAGTGAGCAGTAAAATGCCAGAGTCCCACAGAGGACCTGTGTGCTTGGACAGACAAATGCTGCTGCCAGGACCTTCACGTTGGCATTAGTTTCTTCTTTCTCTTGGGCTGCTGTGCCCCCTGACCCCAAACGCTTCATTACAGCTGAGCGTGGGTGTTTACGGCTGCCTGCCGGTCAGGCCTGGGCAGCCAAATCCCTGTAGCCCTCTGGTCAAACACAGATATTACACTCTGTAATAACACTGGCCAACCCGGCTGACCTCTGCTCACTTCATAAAGCATAGCGCACAGTCAAGTGTGTGGGCTGTTGGATGTTTGAGTGTGTGCAGTGGGGCAGGCTATGACTTGAGTTGCTGCACTGAATATTAGAGCCCCCCCACCCCACCCCTTTCTTGTATATGTACCTGACCAAAACACTCAGGACCGTGCCTTTGGGCATACACACTTTGCATTAAATGGCATTCGCTTCCCATTGTTTCATGGTCTAGTCTTGTATTTCCAACTCGTAAACACTGAATTAGTTACAGTTTATCCTACATTACAGTGTTATGCAGCTAAAAACATATTTTTGGGTTAATCTCGGGTATGTAAATGTTTATAGAGGGATCTGTTTTCCTCTCGGCACCAGCACCTCAGCTACTGGTTCATATCCTTTGTTTTTCTAGCCTTCATGTGGCCATAGTTTCTGCCTCCATGGGCACAAGTCCTTGGTCTGGCTGAGGGTCCATGTCCACTCAGTGTGCCTGCTGTGGGATTTGGCCGTGTGCAGGGAGGGCTTTTCAGCACAATGGCCAGTTTGCTCTGCTTCTGTATCCATCGCCGCAGGGTAGCACATTCTGCGAGGGTAATGCACAAGAATCTGCGCTCGTCCAGCTCTGAGCGACACCCACTTTGATCACAGTCACCCTCCGCTCATCAGCCTGGCATTGGGTTTTAAACCAACAGTGGTGTTGGGACGAGGGCCGGCGCGAACTGTTTAAAAGCATGGAATGTTATTAAGTGCAGATACACGGCAGCTGAAAGGCCGAAGAGAAATACTGTCCATTGGGCTGTTGGCGTTGGGTATTAAACAAGGTATCCAAGGAATGTCTCCCTCTCCCTTTCCCCATCCCTCCCCCCTTTTCAAGCCATCTCTCTCTCTCTCTGATGCAGCTAGAGCAGACTGTTGTTGTGTATGCAGTACCTCATTTATGAAATTCAGTGTAAAGTTTTAGTTAAGAGATAAAGAATACACAAAGTCATCCACTGATGCATGCGGTTGGTACTCACTGTTCTGTCTTTGTCTTTCACTATGTTTTCTCAGGTGAAGAGGAACATCTCAGACTTGACGAACATCCCAGTACGGCATCAGCAGTGGGATGGCTGGCCTGCCTCAGCATCTGATGATTCAGTAAGTCAGTTTCTGTCTCAACATTAAAACTTGAAATGAAAGTAGTAGTTATTTTCGGAGATTTAGATCATGATTTATTTATAAAAGCACAGAAGGAAAAAAAATTGCCTGAAAGAGAAAGAAATGCTTGAATTATGCAGACTTTGGGATTTTTGGCTTTTGGCTATTTGTTGGATTCTGGGCTTCTCCCCATTGGAGATGTTGAGGCTAATTAAGATGTCACAGATCTGTTCACCTCTGTTGTCCTCCGGCTGTGGACATTTAAGCTCATGTAGTGAGGTGTCACTGACCTTTCCCACCCTGAGCACTGCTCCCTGCCTTTCACTGTGTAGTCACACTGAAGAGGTCCTAACACTGAACTTTGAGGAACCCTCAAACCTTTTAACTGCCCTTCCAAGACAATGAGCCATATAACACCATGGGAACATTGTCCCCATTAATCGTGCACGGTTGTTTGATTTTGTTTTTTTGTTTTTTATTTGAACTTAAGCTAAGATTTTCTTTTCTAGAAGGACAACCATAGGATCACACATTTTTACAGGCTTTAAATACTTGATGTTTCTGAATAGTCACTTAAATATTCTTGGTACTGCCTGAGTAACCAATAATATTTACAACTCAGAATGAAGTCCTTTTAAATATGTTCTTCCTTTTTGCATTTTCATTTTTAATTAAATGTTCCAGTTTTCATTTAGAAATGTTTTATGCATTCCTTTTTATAGATTTCTCAAAGATGAGATGTTGTGCTGCATTGTTGTCAGATAAAGAGTCTGTTACCTAGCCATACAACTGCAATGATAGAGAAGTAAATTCAGTCTTTTAAAATGTTGGATCAGTGGAGAGTTTCATAGTCAATTTTGTTGGTTTGCTGAATGCAACTTTTGCTCCAAGTTCAAAATTCATAGAGTAATAAATCAGTCTTAAACATAAATATTTCTTTATTTCCTTATTTTAGGATTAAGCAATTAACTAGCTTACTCTCAACGAAAGCTAAACTTATGTTAGTGGGTCCATGTTTTTTTCCTCTTATTGTAGCTTGATTTTTATATTAATTGATAAGTAATAAAACGATTTCCCTTTAATCAGTGATTAAAAGCTGACACTATGTAATAATTAGGAATACATAAGAGATCCCTAAAATAATGAGAGGGCTGTGTAAGGTGTTGGCTCTATAGCCAAAGGATTAAATCTCTGGACATTTTGCTTTGCCATCAACAGCCAGAGTCTGAGAGAGCAAAATTGGTTATGCTATCTCTGGTTGGGTAAACAGTGCCATCACCCCATAATTCCCCGTCTGATTTTGGCCTGCACAGGTATCTGTTGGCTGACGTGTCAGAGCAGGGGATACAACACTGTCCTCTGAGCATGTTTGCTTGTCTCTAAAAGATGCAGTGGAGTTGGAGAAGGCATGCGCTTGTCCTCACCCTGTTGGTGTTGGAAGCATTGCAAGTGATAGGGGTTCTAGTGAGTGGGTGTGTTTTTTTTGGGTTTTTTTTTATTGAATTGAACCCCCTTTCTCAAAATTAAGTTGAGAAAATGAATGCCAGCATAATGAGCATTTAAGTTGTTTAGCAGGCTCAAAACTTTGTTTGCTTGCTTATCAAACATTTATAACCTTCATAAATGTTAATGAATAAACCTGTTTGTCTCCACGTATCTGAATTTTCACATTCTGCAAACCCCTGGAATTCCAAGTGAATGCTTTGTGTGCAAACACAGCAATGATATGTAGTTACACCTACAATTATTTTGTTAAGTAACGCTGTGGAAAACGTTCATTGTGAAGTGTTAGCGTTCCAAAGAAAACATTGCAGTACTTCCCCGGTTGTAACAATGTACCATATTCTTTGCCTGTCCTCAGGACTTCCTAGCAGGTGACCACCTTGACAGTGAATGTTTTCTGTTTTCCTTTTGCCAAGTTTGCAATACCTGTTTCAGTTAACATTTGTATTGTCAAAGGCTGAGTAAAGAGGTCATCTCTTAGCAAAAAGCTCAACAGGAACAAGGTCATTCAGTCTACACCCTCTCACCATACACACTGCCCACTTCATCCTGACCACTTGAAGTGCTGAAGTGTGCTCACTCAAGACCTGAAGTCACAAGCTTTTTTTTGTGGAGGGCTGCCACTCATGAATACCGTCTAGGCCACATTAAACCGTTAATGCATGCACTTCCTCTTGGAGAGTGGTTATGTGTGGCAGGCTTGTTTGGCCACATCACTGGCTCACCTTGACTTACTGAGTAGGAGATATTAAAAACATTGGCTTCTAATAATGCCCCATGCACATATTGAAAGAGCTAGCCATGCATTAGAAAGTGAAAAGCCCCTGTATGGCAGACTGGGCTCTTTCTATGCATATCTCATTAACCCTGTCTCGTCTCCCAGGATTTGTACCAATACAGAGGACAGCCAGGGCTTAGAAATACAATTACTAGGAGTCTGAATCAATGGCTGCTAGGTCTGGCCTTCATTATCTCATTCTTACTCACTACTACGTATTTTTTATTCCTTCTCATATGTGAGATAAATGGACAGACTATTCAGTTTACATTTCAGAGGCTGAGTTTGCTTTCGGTTATAATAGAACCTGTGTTGACAGAGATTTTATGCATTCATTCATTTTGATAGGTCAGCTGACTTTGAAATAAGCTGGCGAGAAGTACAGCAACTCTGCATCTGATCACATTTATATGCTATCAGTGCACGATGGTGCATAAAAATGTGCCAAGATGACCAATTAAAACGTTTTACAGTATATGATACAGTAAGCCCTCTTGTCTGGAACAGAATATGGTGCAATTTCCTTTTCACCCTTAAGAAATCGACTGCATTAGCGTATTTGGAATGTCTTGTAATGTAATGGTAGATCATTAGTTTCATGTATATGTGACACTAGATTGACGAGACAGACTTGCATGTTTTGGGAGTGCCCCTCTATCCTTCACCTGGGGGGGAAATTGTGCAACTATGACTCTCTGCTATTTGTGCTCATGTTCTAAGTTTTCCGACTCTCATACTGCAGAATGGTGAGTGATTTGTCACTGAGGTTGTTTTGTGTACTCCTTATTGTGACATTATTGTTCACACTGATATAACATGTTATTTTTTGCTGTTCTCTATCCTCTGCTGGAGGATACTATGTTGGTGTTGAGTATTTAATTAAGATTCCAAAAAGGCCAGTCGATCTTCCATTATGATTCAGTGCCCTGTAGTTTCCTCAACATTTTGCCAACAATTGAATGTTTCATCAGGCAACAGTACAACTACAATTCAGCATACTTAATATGTATAGTCAATTTTCACATCAAAGAATTATAACTAACCAGTACTCTAAATAAATTCACTTGTTTGAAGTGAAATTTTAAAATATACCTGAATGCTTTGTATCATAAAATAAAGTGCTTAATAACTGTCTGTAAGTGACACTCGACATTAGCGCCACAATATCGTCAACCCTCCTCCACTCGGGGCATAACCAGCAAGATGATTGGCTCTTTTTGTTGAAGGGTGGGGCTAGTTTGTAAACAGAAGCCATGTTGAGAGTTACAGTGACTCCCATGCATATTTTAACTGGTCATCAGTAATTGTAACACCTCTGGTTTTATGCACACAGCACTTGTAATGTGTTTCAGTTGACATGTTGAAGTTTTGAACAGCGTTTTTCAACCATCACTTTCAAGTCATAGTAGCTGGCTCTATCTCTCTTTCTCTCTCTAATCGCTCTCCTTGCAGCTGATCACTTCTGACCGACAGCCTTATGAAACACCTGTGGGAATGATTGACAGCCTCTGAAACGTCCTTATTAGAGTCCTTTCCCCCATAATTGCTGACATTTATCCAGTGTTTCATGGTGTTTGCTAATGTATTACTGCGGCTGCTCTCTGAGGGGCTACGTGCCCCACGCCTCTTATGGGCTCTTCACCTCACGGACTTGAGGAGGAGGCTTATTGGGCCTGCTGGTTGCCGTAGCGACAGGGCTCAGCGCTAAGCTGCCAGAGCCTTTGGTGAGATTGCTGTCTGCAGGGAGAAACACACACACACATACACACACACCTCCTCACACCACTATACTATCAACCCCGCTGCTTCTGACTCTCTCTGTTGCCCCTGCAGCCTGACTTTAAGCACGCTTTACATGTCCTGCTCAGTGTGTTGGTGCTTCAGGCCAGGCTTCAAGCTAGAGTTTACAGTGCTGCCAC
Organism: Acestrorhynchus altus; assembly: GCA_034509495.1. Classification (NCBI taxonomy): domain Eukaryota; kingdom Metazoa; phylum Chordata; class Actinopteri; order Characiformes; family Acestrorhynchidae; genus Acestrorhynchus; species Acestrorhynchus altus. The sequence continues at coordinate 24,632,130 of CM067515.1, read as the reverse complement.
AGCTGCTTGCTGCACAGCTGTTATTAGCTCAAAGTTCTGGTGACTTGCACAGTGAATACCCAGATTTGTATCAATTAATAGTTGTAGAAGTTAGGCCTGGACAGTTAATCCAAAATTAATCGAAAAGGAGATTCAGAACCTCTAACCAATGCAATCTTGTCCGCAACGATTCTTAATACTATTGTTTAAATTTGGTTTATTTCCCCCCAAAGTGTTTGTTTAGGTACTGTTCCCTTAAGAACATATTGTAGCAGGTGTAGTCATGTGACATTGAAGCAACATGGAGGAAAACTGAAACACAGAACCAACTGAGCAACTCGATCAGATTGGAAACGTTTTAGTTCGTAATGACGATGTTGAAGAAAATGAAAACAATCGTTCATTATTTGTAATCGAGGTAAAAATGTTCAACTAATCGTGATAGTTATTTGAAGTCATATCACCCTCTAGTACAAGTAGTTTACTCCTCTGTTTTGAAAAATCTCTGAGTGTGTGTATGTATATATGTATGTATGTGTATGTAAAATATGTGCACACTACCAATATGGGTAGTATTATCCAGCGGCACATTGTTAATCAAGAGATCCCATCACGTCATGGTAACTGTCTGAAGTGGATTTGTTTTACTGGTTTGCAGTCATGCATGTTATGACCACCTCCTTGGTGTCCAGGTGTTCCAGTGCACTCAGTTGGACTACTTTATTGAAGTGTATACATGGACATATTCTATTCTGACTGAGCAATTCATCGGTTTAACAGATTATAAAGGGTGCATGTGAACAGAGCCACTGATCAACCATAACATTTATGACCATCTTTTTCTTTCTGCATTCACTCTCCATTTTATCAACTCCTCTTACCATACAGGAGCACTTTGTATACTTTAATTACATACTGTAGTCCCTCTGTTTCTCTACATCCTTTGTTGGCCTCATTTCACCATATTCGTCAGTGGTCTGGAAACACAGGACCATCACAATGCCGGTATTATGTGGGTATTCTCAGCACTGCAGTGACATGGTCACTGTGTTGTTTTCCTGGTATAAGTGGATCAGACACAGCAGTGCTGCTGGAGTGCTTAACCCCCTCAGTGACACTGCAGGATTGAGAGTAGTCCACCAACCATAAATATCCATCCAACAGTGTTCCTGTGGGCAGTGTCCTGTGAGTACTGGTGAAGGACTACAGGATGAGCAACACAAATTGACCAAATAGATAGGAGTAATTCAATGGACAGTGAGTGGATACAGTGTTTAAGTACTCCAGAAGAATTAAAGTAATTAACTTGTAATTACACTAATGTACAGACAGTAAGACTTACCCATGTTATCTACCCTTCAGCTACATCAAGTACTGACACACAGGAAGGCTGCAACAGGTGTTTAGGGTGGGGTTTTGTCCATTCTTTCTTTTCTTCCTTCTTCCATCTTTTTAAAAGAGCACAGAGGCGAGGTGATGGAGGGGCTCAGGAGCAGACACTGCAGCTGTCTGAGGCAATTATCTCACCCTCACTGCCAGAAAGAAGAATAACAAAGTAAAAAAAAGAAAAGTTAAAGAATTAGGTAGTGTGCAAGGTTTGTTTGGAGAGCAAGAGAAAGAAATCTTCTGCATGTCTCCCCCATGCAAGGGCCTTTGATGCAAGTGGTAATTAAGAGAATCCAAAAGGAGGAGAGTCGGTTCTTTGTGCACTGCTGGAGTGGGCTTTGGGGGTGTGGGCTTTGAGAGGTTTGGATGGGGGTGTTAGGAGGGTGACCTCTCCCCTGTAGCCTGCGGGTCTTAAGCACACAACTAGCCAGCACTGCTTGTCTCACAGCATCACGGGAGGAAGCAATGGGCATTACATGTGGAATGGGGCTCTACTTTATATGTTCTCCCAGCTTCTTCTACCCCTTCTTCAAATCCCTATTGTCTGATGAAGTGATGAAACTTGATTTAAACTCGTATGAGGGCAAGAGGGAAATCCTGCTGTTGAGAAGCCTGAGCCAGTGTTCTTCTGTTTGATTACTCAGTGAAGAGTGGGATGATGGATCCAGATGACAGTTTGCAGCATTGCAGTGCTCTTACTGTGATGGTTTAGCTAGTAATCAAATTCAAAAGATTCAGCAAAAAGGGAGGGTTATTGACACTGCTACAAAAACAGCATTTAGTCGGTTTTAGCCATAAACTTGATTCAACTTTGTAACAGTGTGTTATTCATCGTCAATAATCCCATTTTCTGGAGATTCATCTTCCATCATGTTTCCATTCAGTGTCATAAAACTCAAAAGATATTTTTTTGAAGATTACCTGCTACATTGGGGAAAAGGGAAATATTGGGTACATTTGATTTTGTTGAAATACCTACCATGTGCAAAAACCTGTTCTAGTCTTGACCAACAATGAATCACCAACATACCAAGTAAAGTTTGCATTCAAGTGTAAACTCTACTTAATGTATCTTATATATCTTTTTATAATGTTGTACGGCTTCCACAATTAGTCTCTGTAATCAGTGGTGATGATGATGGTAAAAGTCAACACGCTGTGTTTATTATTTACAGCTTATTATTATTATTATTATTATTATTATTATTATTATTATTATTATTAATTTACAAAACAGTTAATTTCAAATAATAAATGCTTTTGTTTAATACCAATATGTAATTACTGCATGCATGAGGTCAGTTTACATGGTCAGTTTTTGGTCTGCTCAATTCAGTGCTGTAGTTTAGGTCTGACTCATTGGCACATTAGCAGGCTCCTTCAAAATTTCTAAGGCTGTGTTGGCACACCAGCTACCACACTAGTGCAGTGTTTGTATGCTGACCGCTGGCCTTCTCCAACATTGATACCATTGCATTAATACACCAGAAATTTACCTCAACCTGAATTGATAGCGTGGCAGTTTCTTCTGAAGTTGAACTGTTGCCTTTAAAAATTGTCCTTTGTTTATTGTTTGTCATCCTTTATTTGCCAGTTTAAATTTTTACAATCTGATGACATACAATTTGTTGTTGTTGACAAAATAAAAGTAAAGTGAAGGCAAATGAATACTCAGTTTAATTATGTAGGGGAGAAAATTTAATTGGTCGACTAATCTGTAAAATAGTTGACGGCTTGGTCAATAAAACAACAGTTGTTATTGGCAGCACTTTGTTGTTGTTTTGGTGTTAGATTTTGTGTAACAACCTTTAGGATGGACAATGTGAAAGTTGACTCCCAACTTATCCAGTAATATTCAGTGGTCATTGGTCTGTCTTCTCAATAACACCACTGAAGGAAAGATCTCAAGTGTTTGAACAATAAGGCAATCCAGCTAAGTGTTTTCTCCCCAGGTGTTCCAGGGCACTTTAACCACCCAGCCTATTGCACTTTCCAGGGCCTCTCAGTACAGTAAACTTGTTTTAGTTAGTCTTGAAAGACAAGAAACACTATCTGTCATCTCCCTCTGTGTGGGATGGGAGACATGGTGTAAGGACTATTCAGGCCTTCCATGCTTTGGCTGTGTTTTCTCCAGTGTGTCTGGCATTTCTTTACTTTATACTTTTCTTTATACTGTATGTGGTAATTCTATCATTGAAAAGTTATGGTATTGCAAGAGTGGAAATTGTTACCAAGTATCACTCTTTTGGGATTTTTGGGATTTTTTTATTACTAAGTCAAACAGTCACATGCTTTTCTGCAATTCTGTTAATTTATAGCTTTTGTAATTGTGTGCTTTATCTAAATCAGTTATACAGTTATCTGGTTCATCACTGCTTAAGCCTGTAATTACAGGTCAGACTGATCCTAGATCCAGCAGTCTTTCTACGTGTAAAACCAAATTGCTGGTGCTGTAATTACCTCCTGATTCAACATTACCCAGCTGGTCGAAGCATCTAACAATAGCACAGATTACGACCCCATACTGTTCTCCGGGCATTCCATTCTCATTTACACCAACAGATCTAATCTCCACCTATAGCAGACTGTTTTTAAGAAGTCAGACTTCTTAACTTTAATTGAAGAACCTGATCAGAGTTTTATGTATATGACAATAATGTGGGTCTGTAGTAGGGCAAATAATTGAATGACAACTTAATGGCTGTGCAAACTCAATCATAACTCCAGGTGTAGAGCTGAGCTTAGGATCAGTGTAATTAAGCCTGCTTCGTAGTTACGAAACACGTACAGATAAGTGTTGAGAAAGCTGATGCGGGGTTTCAAAGCAGGCAGGCGTAAGTTGATGGCAACGGCAGGTGAGTATAGCTAAAGCCGATAAATGGCAGGTAAGTGTTGATGAAGCTGATGTGAGCAGGGGGAATGGAGTGTTCTGTTCTTTTGTATTGTGGAGGTGTGAGGGGCAGGCAGACCTTAATGAGTCCCTGTAGTGTGCAGGCCTGCTGACATTTCCACTGCAGATGGGGAGATAATGAGACATCCAGACCTGCAACCCATCATACCTTATTCCAGCCCTAGATCCCTACAGTGCTGGAGACACACTTGCTGATAGAGATATTGCTCTTCAATTCAGCAGAGATATAATACCAGTTTATCTAATCAATGCACATCCATACTTTGATTTTTGTGGCTACATGTCTTCATGTTGGTTTCCTGCTGGTCAACAAACATTTCATAATAAATACTGATTAAAAGTAATAAACGTTAAAGATGGAACAAAAAGTCAAAAGTTGGCTTTTCTTTCATGTAACGTTGTGGTGCTGATTGGATGATTCAGGCTATGAGCTGACAAGCTACCCATCATCCAGCAAATTGATTACTCAGCCCCAGAAGGGCTTGGTTAGGTTTACATTTGTGATTGGTTGGGAGTGTGTCTTGCTGTTGCTATGTAGCTGGTGACTGTGATTATGTGTTTGTGTGTAGATGACGCTGTCCTCCTCTGGGATCAGCTACCCGTGCCATCATCTGACTGTGTGCAGGAGATCCTCCCCAGCCACTACACTGGAGCCATCTGAGGAGGTATCATGCAGTAATGCTGACCATGCACTCAGTTATATGCACATTTTTAGTAATATTCAGGTAATTGTATTGTTTACAGAAGTGTTTTTACAGTAATATGAATAATATGCTTTGATTTATTACTGTTTTACTGTTTTTTGTTTTTTTTATTTACTTACAGTTATAATAGAGTTCTCCAGGTATTATTGGAATTAGTCTTGCCAAAGAGTTGGTCTACCTGTGCCTGAACTGTGTCTATAATAGCAGAATAAAATACTTCCACAAGCAGGAGCAGGCGTCACAGGTAGTGCGTGTGTCACACAGTTCCAGGCGCTTCGGGTTGTGGCTTTGATCCCTGCTTGCGGGAGTCTGTTTGACATGCTTGGGAGGATCGAGGCATACCACTGAGGTGTTACCCACTGTGAAGAGATTTGTGTTTTCTCCCCATGTCTGTGAGTTTTGTCTCACCCTCCCAAAAACGCACACTGCAGGTGAATTGTCCTTGCTAAATTATTCAGTTTTGTCTTTTAGCCACAGTTCTGAAAGGAACTTCCTGGGATGTGTGCCACTGGTGCTAGACCTGTATGACCATATGTATCGAGACACTAGACTATCTACTTCGTTTACACTATGGCCAAATGCCATCACTTCTTCTCTTTGCCAATCAGTATCTGCTTGGCGACCCATTTCCACTCACTGAACAAGACATTAACTGGACTGTCATCTCTTCTCAATCAATGAATCCCATCACACACCCTGCAGATATTTATAGCCTGATCCTTGTGCAGTGCAGTCAACAGGAGCCTGTAGTTACTACCACCTTAAACACACTAGGTCTTACATAAATAATACAGATCAGCAAGCACTGGCCACAGATCCTGTTCAACTAAATTACTCCCCTTTGTAGCATTTCAAACATGATGTGCTCATATTTGGAATTAATCTATCATTTCTGGAGCCAAATATATTAAGGTTGACTGTCCGCGAAACCAGGTGTGCAATTCTGGCACATTTCTGATTCTGTTGTTCAGGGTCTTTTTGTGTTCATTACCAGATGTGCACTCTTGCAAAAAATTATTAGAAATCCTAAATTTATCAGTGACTAGGGGCCTCCCACAGTCTTTTGGGCCTATACAAAAGTTGTCTATTCTTTGTTAAATGTGGACCTCACACCCTTCATTTGGAGCACGAGTGAGTTTACTGCATGTATGGGCAATGTAACATACCACACAGTCACAGTTCTGCTGTTCTGTGTTCACACTCTAAATCCCATGAGTTTCTGCAATTTGTGGACTTTTTCTCTGCATTTTCCCCAGTTTATAAGTTGAAAAAGTAATCAAAACTTGCACATAAGTCTAAACTGCTGTCAATGTTAAATGATCTGTGTTTATGGTAGTGCACCGATGTCCACATGGTCAGTGACAGTGAAGGGGATGACTTTGAGGACGCGTCTGAATTTGGAGTAGACGAATCAGAAATCTTTGGCATGGGAAGCTCGAGTTGTCGAAAGTCACCAATGAGTAAGTGTTGACGTTTTCTCCTTCTGATTAATGTTCAGGGTGTTCATGGAGTTTTAAGAAAAGAGAATTTATTTTATGTTGTTATTCCTCCTCAGTGCCAGAGAACAGTGAAAATGAGGGTGATGCCTTACTGCACTTTACTGGCGAATTCTCATCAAGGTGAGTCTGCAGGAGAACTCAGTTATTTTAATGACCAACCTACAGTATTTTATAGGTTTCGTCTATATTTTAATTTAATTTCATAATATAAATGCATAAAATGAACTTATTGAATGTTTTTATGGCAGTTGCATCACATTAATTTTACCATTCAGTTGGGTTGTTTTTTTTTTATCTTTTTCATTTATTGTGAATTGTGTGTGTGTGTGAATTTCCCCACTGCGGGACTTCTAAAGAGTTCTTACTACTTATTCTTACTGCTTATTATTTCTAAAACAATTTGACCTAATTGAAACTTGAAGATACACACAAACACACACACAAATACATATATACATTCATACAGTGCCTAACTTTTTGCACATTTTATGTTACAGCCTTATTTCAAAATGGATTAAATTAACTTTTTCAAACATCTACACACACAATACCCCACGATGACCGTGAGATGTTTATAAAAAAATAATAATAATTAGTGTGTGTGTGTGTGTGTGTATGTGTGTGTGTGTGTGTGTTTGTATATATATATATATATATATATATATATATATATATATATATATATACATATATATACACACACACACACACACACACACACACACACACACACACACACACACACACACACACATTATATATACATACAGGTGTATATATACATATATGCCAATGGGGTCTGTGTGTGTGTGTGTAACTATAACATGACCACCTGCTTGTTTCTACGCTCACTGTCCAGTTAATCAGCTCCTCTTACCATAAAGGAGCACTTCGTAGTTCTATAATTACAGACTGTGGTCCATCTGTTTCTCTGCATACTTTATTAGCCTCCTTTCACCCTGATCTTCAATGGTCAGGACCCCGCAGGACCACCACAGAGCAGGTATTATTTGGAAGGAGGGTCATTCACAACACTGTGTGTTGCGCTGTATGAGTGAATCAAACACAGCAGTGCTGCTTGAGTGTTTAAACCCCTCAGTGTTGCAACTGGCCTGAATAGTCCATCCAACCAGAAACCAGCCAAAAGTGCCTGTGGGCAGAGTTGTGTGAGCACTGATGAAGGACTAGAAAGTGACCGACACAAACTGTGCAGAAAAAGCCTCTGTCTCTGACTTTTCATTTACAAAGTGGAGCAACTAGACAGGAGTGTCTAATAAAAGGGAGAGTGAGTGGGCACTGTGTTTAAATACTCCAGTGGCACTGCTGTGTCTGATCCACTTTTACTAGTGTAACACACACTAACACACCACCACTATGTCGGTGTTACGGCAGTGCTAAGAATGACCCACCACCCACATAATACCTGCTCTGTGGTGCTCCTACATGATTCCAACATATAACAAATGTATGATGGCATGTTGTAAGTTTGACAGAAGTGATTGGGATAGGGATTTGTTCATAATGGGTATTTGTCCCTTAGTGAGCACATTTTATTTGATTTATAGAGATGTGACTCGTCAGCAATTTACTTAAAACTGAATCAGATTGTTCTGAATTAGTTAAATAAAGCTAAACTCTAATAAACTTGGTCACTTAAGCATTTTTGCAAGTAGATTGTTATATTTTGTATTTATGGCTCATGAGTCACTCTTTTTTGTGTTTGTCAGATATGGAGATTGCCATCCAGTCTTCTTCATTGGCTCCTTGGAGGCAGCATCTCAAGAAGCCTTTTTTGGTAAAGCCAGAGATGTGAGTACACGCCTTACTGCTTTTGTATTTATTAAATAAATTCAAGAAAATGTAACTTTAAATCTTTTTTTAACCTTGTAGTATTAACACACACAATATTTACATACTATTTATGAATTCAGCTGTTTAAGACAAAATTGCTGGTGGTTGTGATCCAAGCTTACAATTTAGTTTTAACATTGTTCAAGCTTTGTAGTATACTGTGGAGTCTTGCCAAATTGTCATCTCTCTTTGCACTGCAGCAAGTAATAAATAATACAAGAAAGGATGCCAATACTGTGGTTCAGAGAATACCTGACAAGTGATGACAAGGATTTATTTGTAAGGTCCGTCAAAGCAAGACAGACTCGGGTTCGGTTTCACAAACTTCGGTAAAAAAAAATCTAAAGCAAGGTAGGCCTGAACTTGTAGTCTTTTTAAATCCTAGTGCTTCACTTTAACCTTCCAAGGTATATAAACATCTCTGACATTTTGATTGACAGTGACTCCCCCTCGTCTCTATAATTCCCCATTAAAACTTGCCTGTTTCTCTTTTGAACAGCTGAAGCTTTATTTATAGCGGCTCAACACTGCTTCTCCCGCCGCGGCCTCCGAAGGAGGCTTGTATCAACTGACAGCTTGTGTGGATTACAGTTTTATTAGACAGGGAGGAAGCAGCAAGATGTTAGGGGGGTTTCGGAGCACGAGGGGGAGGCTCGACTGGCGCTTCGCCCGTTACCCAGCTGATCTCTTCTCCTCATTCAAGCACGCTCAATATGGCCGCTGCTTTCTGTGAGGAAACTGTACACAGTGTCACTGAAAATAAACCCAGCAGGAAAGAATAATGTGTTGACCCGCCATGTCTTTCTCTCTTCACTTTCTCTACACTCTTTGCTTTGTTGGCTTAGATGAAATCCAATGGCTTACATTACACCTCTTAATTGAATATTGGACTTTAGAATTTGAGTTTACAGGCTTTGTCAAAGTTGAATTTAAGTACTTAACTATAGCCTTTACATCATGAAATAACTGTGTAGGATGTTTAATGAAGTTTCCCCCCTCTGTAAAAACTTAAATACAAGTGGTAATTATTCAGAATAAGACGGATTGCTCCTCCCCTTTCCTGACTGTTCTTCACTGAATTTCCCTTCTCATTCCTCTCGTCTCTCCCTTTTCTCCCGACAAGTAATATCTTTCATCCCGGTACCCCCTGCATAAAAGACTCTCCATATCGTCTCCTCCGATTGCTCATTAAGTGTGTGTGTGTGTGTGTGTGTGTGTGTGTGTGTGTGTGTGTGTGTGCGCGTCACTCCTTGCCCTGCTCTCAAAGGCCTGCAAGGCTAATCACTAAGTAAAACACTACATTTGATGAAGTGTTTCTGGAGAGGCAGAGATGCTCCCAATCCGCCCTTAATGAAAACGCTGAGGACCCTTGAGCTCAGCCGCAGGGATCAGTGGTAAGACTCTGCTGTCAGGCCACCCATCATCAGCCAGGCCTCTGCCCAAATCCCCTTAACGTCCAGCTAATCACAGTAACCCCACTCTCGCTCACACACAAAGACACACATCAAAATTCATTGCTCCTCCAGCGTATCCGTTATGCATGAGCTCTGAGACAATTCCGTAGTAGCTGAGTGAGCACGGCAGAGGAAGATGAAGAAAGAGATTCCTCTAGAAGGTTTTTCATACTAACAAGCGCAGTGCATGATGTTACATGGTTTGTTCAAATTGCTTATGATTGGCATCTACTTAATTAAACTGTTGACATGTAAACTGTCATTCAGAGTGGGTTGATGTGAAATGATGTGTTGAAACCTAGTAGCTCTGATTTCGTCATGTCAGTGTTGGTAATAGAAGCCAGGTGTTCTTTGAAAAATACCAGTACATTTACATATTTGTTGATCCAAAATCCAGAAACATTCTTTGTGGACAATTTTGTACTGCAATATCCTGCATGTTTTTGAAAGCATGCTTTAGGTCATAGCCTGATCTCAGAGCTGTTTTTGACATCAGGCAGAGTATGCGTAACCATTTGATCATAATAGCTTCCTGTCATGTAGCTTTTAAAAGTATTAAACTCTGAGCATTTCAAAACCTTTCTGAAAGATATTTACATCTTAACTGTTTCATTGTACAGAAATGTAGAAATTGATCTCAATATTTATGCAGCCCTTCATTGTTGTGCACTCTGGTTTATCTTTCTGCCAAGCTTAAACCAAAGCTTAATCTCCATCAGTCTTCTGCTTAGTTAAAAAGTTGCTAGCTGATCAGCTCTTTTTCACTGCAGTGCTTTTGTTCCATCTGTTAAAGCAATTGATCAGAACGCGTGTACTCCCAGGCCGAGGGTCATGAGAGAGCAGTAATATGAACTCTTCATTTCCCACTGTTTGCTTTTCTACAGGCTGCAGAGGCTAATCGCTGCCCCCCATGTCTCTCGCTTTCTCTTTCGGCACCATGTTGACTGTAATTAAAAACGTCCTACAATTCAAACATCTATTCAGCGTGCTATGCAGAGACAGATGCCTGTCAAATGAAACATATGGATTTCTGTGTGTGAGCGAGAGCGATAGAGAGAAAACAAGTGCCTCTCTTATTGGATATTTGGCATTTATCTTCATTGTATTGTTACTGGTCATGTGATCTAACTTACACTGAGGTCTTATGCTGAAGTGTCAATAAAAAAAGCACAAAAATGATTCCCTGTGCCATTTAGTATACCTTCAGGGATTACTTTGCGGCCAGCTGGACATGTGAACGTTTGTGTGTAAATATAGGCTGCCTCTAAATACATTTACATTTGCATTTATCGCATTTGGCTGACATTCTTAAGGCCTATGCACACCAAATATGATTTTTTGTGTGTGTGTGTGTGTGTGTGTGTGTGTGTGTGTGTGTGTGTGTGTGGTGTGCATAGAATCATGTGCTCCTTAATGTGACTGAGACCAAGGAGATGGTGGTGGACTTTAGAAGGAAGAAGACTGCTATCGGGCCTGTTCCATTATGGGTCCGACTGTTGAGCTGGTTCACGTTTAAAAATATTTGGGTGTCCTTCTTGACAACTGCAGGGCCAACCCTGTTCACTGGAGAGCTTTGAGGTGGTGGTGGAAAAGAGAACTCTCAACAAACTGACAGCTAACCTGGACAACACCTCTCACAACCTCCGTGACTTACTGGTCAGACAGCGGGGCACTTTTAGCAACAGACTCATTCAGCTCCACTGTCGCCCACTGGCTTTCTCAATTGAAGCTTGCCCCCGGATTTCTGTAAAGCTACTTTGTGACAATCTTTGTTGACTGATAGCTAGTAGTGGTACAGGAGGTGATTTGTACCAACAGCGATCACACTGTTTAATTCTCTTCACTGAGCCACTAACAGAGCAGGCTCACTAATTTTGGCTGGATATGATTATTCCTGCTTTCCAATCTCCTTGGAAAAGTTTTGCATTAATTTAAGGGCACTACTTCTTAAATGGTATTCTGATTTTCTGACATACAATAGTACATGTGTTTTTTGGTGGCTGGGAGTGGGGGATGGGTGGTGACTTGCATTTGAGTCATGCAGAGGTAAGTGAATGTAACGTTGGTAGTCTTGCCCGTGTGGAAGGTAACACTCATCACTAAATAAACATTTTCAGGCCCTGTCCACACCTACCTGTACGTAATAATATATACTATAATGTACTCTGCTAGACACAGAGAGAAAAACCTGTCTGCATGCAAACTCAAACACTGTGCTTCCACGAGTTCCTCAAGAAACAAGTATAACAGCCAAAACTGACCTAAAAAAGATAGCAAAATGTAGTGCATTTTCTGTTGACTAAGTCTGATGTTTTACTGTTTTCAAATAGCGGGTCTCACATGGTGGTGATAAAGTTAATTAAGGACCTAATGACCACAGAGGTCTCTGGACTGGAGGCCAAAAAATATAGAAACTTCTGAATAAATATGGACAGAGACTGTAAACGTTATCTGCTGCTGAAGTTTGTCAGTGTTTCTGGACCCTATTGAGTCATAATTCACACTCATGTTGCAAGTAATGATAAGCTGTGATTGTGACGCGCACCAGCCTGCAGTCAGTTTTTGTTTCGGTTTAGGCCCTTAGACTTGCTTAACTGCCACTGGCAGTTTTGCAGTGGTCTGCCATTAAGGGGCCTGAGAGGTAAATGCAATCCGACAGCGGCTGTGTGAACAGCAGCAGTCTCAGACTCACAGGACAGATCAGCTTTCTTCCTTCCTTTCCTCTCCTCCCTTTTTCCTTCCCTCCTTTTCCTCGTTTAACCCTCTGAGCAGGTGGGGAGAATCTGGGATCTGGTCAAGAGCTTTTGGGTCAGTTTCTAGCCCTGAACAGACCCAGTAATTTGGACTGAGCCCTGATTTCTGCAGGCTAAGAAAAGCCTCACAAAAGATGAGCTTGGAGAGTGTGAAACAACAATGTGATGAAAGTGGTGAGGAGGGGCCTGTCCTAATAGAGGGGCGTGAAATGAAGGGAACTGGCTAAAGACTGTTATTAGTGAGAATACCTTCTCTCACTCCTCAGGAAATCTTAGAAGCCTCAATAGGTCAAAACGTCTTCACAGCTCTAGGTGAACACATTCTCACACACTGTACCTCCTTCTTTGAGACTTTAGTGCAGAACGTTGAGAAGACAGACTGACAGGGTAAAAGTGTGTGTGTGTGTGTGTGTGTGTGTGTGTGTGTGTGTGTGTGTGTGTGTGTGTGTCATGACACCTCCTGCTTTTCTTTTTCTTTCTTTTCCTTCTGCAAAAACGTTCCCTCCATCCATGCTGCATTTGCTTGTCCACCCAGCATGAGTGTTTAATCTTTTCAGGGTGTTGAATTGGAGAAGTGAAAGAGGCCTGAGTTCTCTCCCGCTAGGAGCCATGCTGCTTATTCTAAAGCTCTAATCGCTGTGCAAACACAGCAGCGCTCCTCTAGCCCTCGTTTCATAGACATCACTGTATAGCCCAAACTTTCTCTCCTCTCTTCTCACTCTCCCTCAGTTTCCCTCATCTCTCTTGGCTTGGCCTGCTTTCCTTGCTGGGCTGCTCTGAAATTCCTCCACGGCGCCCGAGAGAGAGAAAACATCAGGGGGTCAGCAAGAGAAAACCGACCGAGAGTTGTTTTGTAATTTGGCGGGTTTTGTTCCCCTGTCTCATCCCAGGAAACCTTTCATGTTTGTGGCTGTGTTTGTTTTTTAATTAGTTGTTCTGTCTAGCGGACAGCTAGCCGCACTTGCATGATGGTGTAAACATCTGCGCATCCCAACATCCGTCAATATTATGCGCGCTGCTCTTCGCTAACCTGCACCACAGAGGAAGGGCATTGGCATTTGATGCAAAACAAATAAAGTGATTTGTTCGTTTTTTTTGTTTTGTCACTGGCCGCCTCAAAGAAAGTTTTATTTACCCCGCGCTGATTTGATTTGGTTTGAGTATTAGCTTGGCTCTAGGTTTGGCCTTGGCAGGTGTTGGGTGTTCTGTGCATGGATGCTGCTATGGCGGCATGTTCGGAGCACTGCTGTTTAAACCCAGTCATGCAATAAGATGGAAGCACAGAGCCAGGCTTAGAGGAATACGAAGGCTTAGAGGGAGTCGTCTTAGGCCTGTCAAAATGTTGGATGTCGTTTGGAACTTTTTACAAGCTCTCACTCAAATCCAACTCCTTGTTTGTCTGCATTGAAAAATAGATGATTATTTTTCTATCCTTCTCTCCTCAGAGAAAGCTTCTGGCCATCTACCTCCATAACGATGACAGTGTTCTCAGCAATGTCTTCTGCTCCCAGATGATGTGCGCAGAGTCCATAGTCTCATATCTAAGCCAGAACTTCATCACGTGGGCCTGGGACGTCACTAAAGAAGCTAACAAAGCCAGGTAAAGCATGTACAAACACACATCCTTGACGCTCACGCTCTCACACAGAGGCACTGACCCACTCAAAAATGTGGAGATCGGAAGCATTTTCACACCCAAAATGGATGATCTCTTAATGAGAGATTCCACCCCTCCCCCATCCTCTCTTCTCACTCCCTTCTTATTGGGTCCTTTGACAAAAGCAGTTGTGTTTGCTCTCTGAGGCCCCAACAGGGCAATCTCCACTAATCTGCCCCAATAAAGGGTCAGTTAGACTCCTAGTTCTCATTCAGTCCACTGCTGAGAATGTCTTCATTTCAGCAAGGGGTGGAGGAGGGTGAAAGAGTTTTGAATGTTTTTTATTTTTGTTTCTTTTGCTCCATGTTCTTCACAAGTTCTTAAACTCTGGAAGAAGATTCCCTGGATGGAAATGCAAGGAGCTCACTGTTGATTAGGCAGCAGGTGTGGGTCGTGCAATTAAACAAGTTTCATCTTGCTCAAGAGCGGTGTAAAACCTAAATATTGTAGACACTTTGCTTTATAGCATTTAGCTCCTGTAGGTACCTGTACAAATTTAGTTAGATTTTCATTTTGTCAGTGCCTCTGCTATAAGCTAATCTGATGGTAAGAACTATGAACTAAAGAGAAGGGAAGGTGAGTGAAAGAGAAAGAGGTGAAGGGAGGGAAGGCCTGGTCAGGCGGCAGATGGAGTCTTGATTGAGCCCAGCAGGCTTTGCTGCGGGGCAGGCCTGGGCTTTTCCTTCCACTACGCTTCACTCCAAAGGCCTCCTCCCATAGCAGGCCGCTAGCGAAAGGCAGAGAGTGACCCTGCTCCTGCAGGAGCTCCTTCAGCTGGGGCCCTGCCTCCATTCCTCCAGCTCTCCCCTAGTGCTTTTTGCCCCAGCTGGGCCTTTCTACCACAGATTAAAGGCGGACAACATCTGGGGCTATTCACAAAGCCAATGACAAACCACTCACACAAGTTTTCACACACACACACACACACACACACACACACACACACACACACACACACACACACACACACACACACACACACAAAGTCATGTCTTGAAACACACATGCGTGCACACACACACACACACACACACACACATACGCATACACACACACACACACACACACACAAACATATATAGATAGATAGATCTTACACACACACACACACGTCCTTGCACATTCTCACGCTCCAGCGCAGAGGCTCTGCACTGATGATTGGCAGCATGCACAGTGGTTGGTGATTTTGTTTGCGAGAGAAAGAGGTAGACTTATTAAGTCTCAGAACTCCTTTTTTATAAGTATGGCTGCTGTGCTGCTCGAGCTGCCTCTTCAACACGCACAACACTTATGCATCAATCCAAAACTGCTGATGTTGTGCTGGTGAAATTGTCACCCTTGAGGCAACCCTTATTACAAGAATGTTTTAATTTATAAATTGATGTTCTTAACAATTTATGTATTTTTTTTGGGAACAGTTCCTAATGCAGTGGTTTACTCTCCAACCTAGGAACATAGTCAGTCACAGCTTGCACCTAAACACAGTCTAACTTTCAGACCACATCTCTGTATGGATTTTTTTTTTCAACGCACAATACCGCACGATGATGGTGAGAAAAGTTTGCTGGAAATCTTTGCAAATTTATAAAAAATAAAACACAAAAATATAGCATGTACTTATTCACAGCCTTTGCTCAATACTTTGTTGAAGCACCTTTGACAGCAATTACAGCATCAGGTCTTTTTGTTTTTGGGAAGTTTCTCCCATTCCTCTTTACAGAATTTCTTAAGCTCCCTCAGTTGCATGGGGAGCATCGGTGCACAGCCATTTTTAGATATCTTCAGAGGTGTTCTATCGGGTTCAAGTCTGGCCTCTGCCTGGGCCACTCATGGACATTCACAGAGTTGTCCCGTAGACACTTTTTTGTTATCATGACTATGCTTAGGGTCGTTGTCCTGTTGGAAGAACTTCTTCCATTTACGGATGATGGAGGCTACTGTGCTCATTGGAACCTTCAGTGCAGCAGATTTTTTCTGTACCCTCGCCCAGATCTGTGTGTTGATACAGTCCTGCCTCGGAGGTCTACAGACCATTCCTTAGACTTCATGTCTGGGTTTGTGCTCTGGCATGCACTGTCTACTATGGGACCTTGTATAAAAAGCTGTATTCCTTTCCAAATCATGTCCAATCAACTGAATATACTGCAGATTTTCTCCAATCAAACTGCAGGAGCATCTAAAGGATGATCACTGAAAACAAGATGCACCTGAATTTTGAGTGTCACACTAAAGACTGTGAATGTGTTCAAACCTTTCTCACTTTGTCATTGTTGGTTGTGGAGTGTAGAATTTTGATGGAAAATGTAATCCATTTTGAAATAAGGCTACAACACAACAAAATGTGCTAAAAGTGAAGTGCTGTCAATACTTTCCAGATGCACTGTATATCCTAAGTTATAATGCAGACAAAAGCAGAGCTGTAAGACTAGTCACTGTTTTATGAACAACAGTATGTTATACAGTGTCAAACCAGATGAGCAGGACTGTCTGAGATTAATTAATCATTAATCATAGCTTTGTATCATGCTAATTCACAGATACATGTTTCCATTATGCTTGCAGTAATAGTCTCATAGCTCCAGTGCAAATCTGCAGAAGTGACATGTCTTTGTTGATTAATACCATTTAAGAACTGTTGACCTATTGCTTAAAATGTACTCCACTCTGTACAACTATTTCAGTATGTACTCTGCATGTGCCATCGTGCTGGAGTTGAAGTGAGTAAGAGCTGAGTCAGAAGGGCAATTTGGTGAAGCAGTTCTGCCTCTGAATGGCCTTATAGTGTGGCCTGATTTGGTACACTCCCTGAAGTCATATGAGGGAGACTGACAGTGTGGGAAAAATCTTTCGAAGTGGAGTGTATGAAATGAATGAGGGGATATGAAAGAGAGATATGCGAAATGTCACTCCCATTAGCAAGCCATCCATGATGAGATGTTTAAAAGGCCAGGTGTTGCTAGTGTGGAGAAAAGAACTCCCCTCAGGAGCTCGGAAAACTCTTAACATTCTCACAGATTCCTTCCACATCACTGATGTGACAGTCAACTGCCAAGTTCAGCAGTGGATGGGAACTTTTGCAAATACTGCAAGTGTATTTGTTTGATGGCTTGTTTTTAATGGAAGCTAAGTCATTTGAGATTGCAAAAAATGTTTCTTGAACAGTCTGTCTTGTGGGTTTACTGTTTTATTTTTATTATTCTGAGATAGACCAGTGAATAGTGATGGTATATCCAGTTCTCTGAGGAAATGGCAGATTAAATGTTCTTGTAGAATAAGTTTGCTCTGTCAGTGGAAGCAATTTCACAGTAATGTATAGGAAGCTTTAGCTGGCTTTTTGCAATTGCTCATTCTATTTCAGTGAAGTACTCAATAATTTCCTTCAACTCTCAATTTATTCTCATAATAAGCTGCTATCCTTCTCTCTCTTTCTTTCTCCCCCGCCTCCTTTCTTTCTGTCTCTACCCCTCCGACCCCATGCACTCGTTTGTTCCATCGCCCTACTTTACCTGCCTGTTATTAAGGCTGCACTTATTAAAGGAAGAGGAGAGAATCTAATCTATATTTGCATTCAGTCTATAGCAATTCATTAATATTATGACATTTACTGTGAGCTCTGCAAGCCTGCGTGCTACCCTTTTCCTTCAGCGAAATGTTAATTTAAAGTTCTGTCTTTGTAATGGAATAAGAAATCCTCCCTGGCCTATCAAATTCAGAGAGGCAGGAGCAGAATACTAATTTGACTCAGCGGCGTGTTTAGAGGGAGAGAGGTGTCACTCAGATGAAAAGCAGAATCTTTCTTTTTCCTTTCTTTTGTTCTTCTTTTTGTCTTAATACAATGAGTTGCTGAGTTTTGATTACCCTGCTCTTTGTAATGGTGTGTTCATTTATCACTGTTTGGGTGTATCTGTCTGTCCGTCCATCAAAAAATGGTCAGCCTATCCACCATGAATACCCTGTCAGTACTCTTGAAGTTTTTATTTGTTTTTGCATTTCTTTTTCTTTCTTCAATTCCAGACTACTCACTATGTGTACAAGGCATTTTGGAAGCGTTGTTGCACAGACCATACGGACGTACAAAACTGACCAGTTCCCCCTCCTACTGATCGTCATGGGGAAAAGGACATCAAACGAAGTTTTAAATGTCATTCAAGGTAACCTGCACCATAATGCTGAAACGGTTCTGGTACTGACTTGTTTGCTTAGGTAGTGTTTTTTTAAGTGTTAGGACAGCAGAGACTCCTTCATTTTGATATCCTACTCCTGAAAGCTCCTGATTTTTATATTGTTTGAATGTGTGTGTGTGTCCAAAAGGTAACACAACAGTGGATGAGCTGATGATGAGACTCATGGGAGCCATGGAGATCTTCACATCTCAGCAGCAAGAGGACATAAGAGATGAGGTAAGAAACAGCAGTTAGTGTGCTTATTGAACTGCTGAGTGTGAGTGACATAAATATACCTTACCTTACTCTTAAACCCTACGAAACACAAGACCAGAGTATAAAATTGATGATCTACTCAGAAATATGATGGTCAAAGTTTCTAGAGTTGTATAATTAGGCTTGAGAGGCAAGTCAGGACAAAGGACCACTGTTTGCCAGCCTCTAAATTGAACCGGTCATTCAGTGGGTAAGAATACACCCTCTGAAAATCCCAAATCCATTAGCTACTTTGTTATAGTCTGGGGTTCTGTCATGATCACAAAGTGAACAGGATGCCATTTCTATATGCTTTCTCTGCTTGCGGTAACAGCTTGTTTTAAATCAATGCCCTCTGTGCAAACAAACTCACACACAAAGACTAGTACAGAAACAAGATTTGTGTGTTCTGTGTCCATTCAGGAATACTGTGTTCAGTATTTTGTATGACCTATTACATACACTATTTCGTATGACAGAAGGCAGCGCTGTAAAGAGAATAACCCTACCACTCTAAGTCGGTTACTGCCGTACCATTCAGAGGGCAACAATAGTAGAAGACAAAGAAATATATACACATTAGCACATACAAACACAAATGAATGTACACTTCATGTATAAAAGTATTGAGATGACTATTTATTCATTGTTTCTTTCAAAATCAAGGTTACCGCTGCCTGTATTGTCCAAGAAAGCTACTAGATTTGGGAGTTACTGTGAAGATTTGATTGCATTAAGTAACAAACTGTTGTGCTTGAAACATACAGGAGTGAAGATGCTTCAAGCTATGCAGACTGGGTTTCACGCATAGTTGCATTCAGAAATGTGTCACAATGCATTTCATAACTCACTGTAAGTGTGAGCTGCATTCTGAGTGCTGCCACAAGGGGCACTACAGCAGGAGTTGTCTTTATTAGGGGTCACCAAACCTACTACTGGAGAGCTACCTTTCTGCAGGTTTCAGCTCCAGTCCAATATATGTCATTATATTTAATTATGATTGACAAATGGCAGTGATGTGCCTTTAGAACGTTTTATAGAGAATAATAGACTCTCCAGCAGTGTACTGTGGACTGAAAGAACAGGTGTTTTATTTCAGACCTCAGTCCACATAGCAGGCTGTTGAGTGGAGCAGTCTGAGGTTTGGTGAGAAATGTTCAGATAGCAAATGCAGGTTAATCATCCCCTCTGGCTGCTTGGCTGATTTGATTAATGATGACATCTCACTGTCTCAAACAGCATTTCTCAGCAGTGCTCTGCCATGCACAGGAATGCTCTAAAAATCATTACATGCAAAAAGCAACAGAAGACATATATAGTCTATCCTGCTATTGGGCTACTTTGGTTCTGCAGGATTGAAGCTAGATTTGTTTTGTGTTTTGTTTTTATTTATGAATTATTGCAGCAGTTTGTGATGCATCATATTTTTTAACTGATTTAACCTAATATTCTTCCATAGTTCTATAAATAAAATTTGTATTTGTTGGTGAAAGGTTTTTTTTTTGTTTGTTTTTTATTGATTTGATTAGATTTTATTTAGCAGGTCTGTTGCATTGAGCCCAGGTGTTCTGTTTAACACAGGTTTCAGCCTGTAACTATTTAATCACCATTGCTTCCAGACAGGGACTGAAATCTCTTGTTAGGCTAACTTCTGAGTACATTTAAAATGTGACACAGTACGACACATGGAGGGGTTTGTAGGGAGAGAAACACGCAGCTCAATTTACTCAGGCTCTGTACAGTCTCTCTGGATGCAATTATTGGCTTCTGCTGGCTGGGAAGAGAATGTGAAGTGATTGAGAGTGTGTTGGGGTACTTTCAGGGTAATGGAGCAGAGATAATGACTCCTAGAATTCTCCCACATGTCCTGTAGATGCCATGTTCAGCTGGGATGTGAACTGTGTGGTGTTTGTGTGTATAGTCAGGTGATTCATAATGACCTATATGTGTCTGTCTGCCTGGACAACACAAACACCCTGTCTGCAGCTCTTGCACTGAGGACCAGCTGACATAACCAGTGTGTGTCCATTCATCTACAAAGATCACAACAGCATTCCTGTATATGTGACATTAACCCATGTCTCTGCAAGCTATGAGGAGGCTGTGTTCTGAAAATCAGTATAAAGGCTACACTGAAAGCTGAGGTATGTTTTGAGGTAGGTCTTCCACTGAAGGGGACCTAGTTTTAGAATGTATGTGCCAGAGATATTCATTAAAGAGTCCAAGTTGAGCCTTAAGTCAGTTTACAGTATTGTTCAAACAACTAAAGTTGCTATGGCCGTTTGTGATTCAATAATAATGTCTTTGAACATATGATTCAAACAACCTCCTACATATGCAGCAACATGCACCCCAACAAAAGGGGCCAATCAGTTTGTCAGTTACAGTTAAAGTTCTGCCCTTCATCAAAGAACCAATCAACTTAGCTTTGTGGTTTTGAATAAAGTCCCACCCCTTAATAAAAAGGAACCAGTCAGCTTTGTGTTTTCAAATAAACACAATAAAAAAGCCAACTAGCTTTTTTTAAGCATTATTGAGCCCACAAACTCTTCGCAATGTTTTTATTAGATTTTATTTAGACTTTGAACATTTAAGCTAACATTTTGGTCTCAATGCGTAACACTGCACATCCCAAATATGACAACAATGGTCAAACAATATGTGGTGCAGCCCCAGTGCAGTGTGTTTTCATCAGATAAAAGAAATGAACAAATGAGCTTCTACTATGTTAGATGTTTGTAATGATCTACCTTATTTCTTTGTTTATTCGTTAAACAGTTTGACAGGACCAACTTGGATTTCACTGTACCATCGTATTGCATATTACTGTAATATTTCATATAGATATTCTCATGAACATGGTCAGATCAGAACCTTCTTTCCATAAATTGTAAATAAGCTTTGAATAGGTAATTTAATAAGTGAATGTAACCATGTTTTGATTCATTCAAGATCTTCAAAGCTACAAAAATGCATGCAAAGATTTGTTCAACAATATTGTCTCACAGTATGAATAAGATTTTAGGGTGTATCTCTTGTCCCTTTGATCACCCAAGGCTTCCTATCCTCCACTTCACTCTTCTGTATCCACTCTCTTTCACAGCTCTTCACACAATCTCAGCCTGTGGAACAGACCTTCCTGCTTTTCACCAGGCCAGAAACAATGGCAGGGGCTTTACCACATAGAGGCAACAGTAGAGTTTTCCCTGCTTTACAGCTCAGCAGGTTGACGTGCAGCTGGGTGGCCCCTAACAAACAGAGACCTTTCCAATAGACACACACACACAATAGAATAAAAGGGCCCACTAGTGTATGTAGTGGAACCCATATGATACTCTTTCAGTTTCTCAGTTTCTCATTCGGATGTTGTCTTTGTGAGCAGTACAGCCAAACAATCACACCTTGTAGATCAAAGCACTCTTTTCATGTCTTATAAATGTGTTACAGTGTATGGTTTTAGATGTGGTCTAACATCAGGAATCCATTTGTTTGGGATGTAACTTTTGCTCTAATTAAAACAAACTATGATATTTCTCTATGACTCTATGACTTTCTCTCTTAGGATGAACGTGAAGCCAGAGAAATGGTGAAAAGAGAGCAGGATGAAGCGTATCGCTTGTCTTTAGAAGCTGATCGTAAGAAGGTGTGTGGAAAAAAATCAAGATTGTTTATATTAATAGAAAAAAATGTTTTTAGTGTTGTTGGTTTTTTGGGGGGTTTTTTTGTTTTTGTTTTTTTTGTCTTTCATTTTTACCTGTATTTGTTTTCACAGCGAGAAGCACAGGAGCGGGAAGAGGCAGAGCAAGTACGTCAGGAACGAATCAGGAAAGAGCAGGAAGAGGAACGAGAGGTGAGGTTGAAGATGCCAGATCAAGGCCATTACACATTGAAATGCAAATTATTTACAGAAGTTGAAACTTCATGAGCACTTTTATGTACAGCTTACTTAGCCCAGTTTTTGGGGTTATAGATGATAGTGTTCAATTTCAGATCAAGTCACATTTATTTCTGTAGCAGATTTAAAAATAACCAATGTGTTGGACAATGAAATCATTCAACTAGTTGCACATTAAATAAGATAGAATGGTATATGCCCTCCATTTACTGTTTAGTCACCATACCAGTGCCAGTTACAATAGTTTACATGGTTAAGGGGTTACAGAGGATAAATTATTCTTTTTGCCCTCTGTTTACTGCTACGATCTTTACAAAATTATTTATACAGGTTAGATTACTATGCAGTAACAGCCTATATGTTGTAATCATTCTTGTACCACAGTGAGCTGTGAAATATTACCACACCTCAGTTACAATAAAGGACTGATCAGGTTTCATAGGGATTCATGTGTTGAGCTGATTGGTGGCTCTTAACACAATATATTCTAGTTGAATAGCATGTTTGGTTTGAGAGTGTAATTAAACTGACATTTACTAATTTAGGCAATTATGCATGCTATGCACTATACACACACAAATCAAACCATGTTATGACACATGACAGGTGACACTGTTACATAAATTGCTTAATTGCTATCCATTTGTACAATTCCTCAGTGTTTGTTATACATAATGTGGTATTTTCCCAACCAATTTTCTTCTCACATGCACTGTACAATCACATATGACAGGTGCATGTCACTTTCATTGAATTTGAAGGAAAGGATCAGATGGTGTCAGAGTTCTCCTTTGTAGATGCGGAAACAGTGTGAACAGTGTGCATGAGCTCTCTATATATTTCTGTATATTTTTTTGCAGGTAAATTTAGTTAAATAGGTCAATCAGGAATGGAGAAATGGAACTAATGAAATATACATTTAATTGATAGATACACATTTATTACTATATATTACATACAACGACATCGGGAAAATAAACCTGAAATTAAACTGAATTTAAGCTTCAACACTTCAACATCAACAATGGGAAAGCAGAATCTAGCAAATGCAGTCTTTTCAACTACTGTGTTTTCACAGTAATGTGGATAATGTCGTGGATTGAGACACAACTAGAACACTTTCTGTTGCTATTTTTTTTTATACATTTTTTAATATAACTCCAATTATAACTAAAGTTGTAACCTGAAATAGTTGTCAGTAGGGTTGCAAAGATATGAGAGTTTCATGGCATGATAACCATCTATGATTTAATGGGATCACTGTATATTATTTCTAATTCTTATGGCTCTTAAGGGATTAAAAAAAGTTTGAACAAACAAGTTAATATAGTTTATAAATAATAGTAACCTTTATTTACATATCTATAATTATATTATGGTATAAAATATACACTTAACAGAAAGAAAGTAAAAAAAATAGAAAGTTACACATGAAGTGGATTGATTTGCTGGCTGATTGTGTTTGAAAACTCAAAGTTGGTAATAAATACTGTAATCTAGCTTTTGGCATTCTGTCCTTCAGCTTCATCAGAACACACATTTTAATCAGAGGAGTGTGAATGTAGCATTGACTGGTGGGTGAAAGTGACACATTTGATTTAAGGATTTATGTCTTGTTTCACTAATATTAAACAAATAAATTCATTGTGTTTATTTTCTATCACCGTTAATTATTTATATTCACCTTTTATACTGTTATTTGTTTATTGCCACATTACACCCCATTCATTAAAATATGCAGATTCTGTATATGCAGCCCATTTGCACATACTTGGATGTTTATTTGGCTATTGATTCATATATCTGTGAAAGTCCTAGACCATGAAAAGGAAGTGTTGATGGTTTAGTTTAGTTAGTCCCGGACTAGACTTGTGCCTGTAAAATTGCCCCCTGTAGACAGAGATAGACGTCATTGTGCTGTTTTGCACATACAAATGTTATTATTGTCCCTTTAGTCAATTGAAAAGCACAACACGCAGGCTCATATTAAATCCTTCTTACAAAAGCAACACACAGCACACATTAAAACAACACAAAGCAGACGGGTTTCAAGTGAAAGCTGATAACTCGGATTTCCTGACCCTCCCCATGACCTGTTTGTGTGTTTACTCAGTAATATAAAGCTGTGTTGTCTGCTGATGTGAACCTGCTATGTGAGATGATTTGTGACATTAGTCAAACGGGCTTGAACAAAAGCGTATGATTAGCTCAGTCCAGTTCTCTTTCCCTGTCTTGTTTTGCGTGTGATCCATTGCCATGGTGTAAGCTCGTAAGCAACAGTGTATCTTCAGATATATGATACCTCACAATAGCTTACTTTAGGTTTATGCGGGCCCTTATGGATTAAGCTTTTAATGTATAAGGCATTTTGAAGAGAGGAGCATGCACACAAAGGCAGTTGGGAGTAATTGTGGCAGGTCAGTTTGTGTGTGGGTGTGCGTATGTGTGTGCACACGTTTTAATGAGAGAGCGAGGTTTTCTGAAGCTGCTCACCTGCTGTCTGTAATGAACCCTAAGGGACTCAGTACTGCAGAAGAAATGCACACAAAGATAAAATCACCTGCACCCAGCACCTGCAGCAGCTATTTATTCTGCGGCAGTTCTTTAACAGATTGCACTGTCACGAATACACGGTAGCATTTTCACGCTTTTTTCATGTGAATCCTTTTTTGATGACTGTGAAATGGGTGAAGTCACATGTATTGTTTGTGTCCCGCACAGTTGCAAGCCTCACATGTGACATAATAAGTCTGTTTGTGATCTTAGGCTAGAACTCACAATCACAGATAACCTGACTGAACATCTTTGCCTGCCATCATATCTATCTCTCTCTCTCTCTCTCTCTCTCTCTCTCTCTCTCTCTCTCTCTCTCTCTCTCTCTGCAAGACATCACAGAATCTGCCTCCTCTGCTCTTGTTGGATGGGGACAACTTCTCTGCCGCCAGATAGAAAGATTGGCAGATACAAAGGAGTCTGTAGCGCAGGGTGGGCAAAGAAGCGTTGCATATTGCATGTTTGTGGGGTATGTTTCATGCCTGGATATCCACATATTCTGACTACCAGGTGCTTCGTTTTTCTTACATTGTGTATGAATAAACAAAGCAGCATGATGCTCTCCACCTGTAGTTTGGCCGAGAACCCACACGCAAGTACACACACACACAAATGCGCACACTCGTGTTCACATACATGAGATGACAATGGATTCAGACAAACAGTGTCGAGCGAAAGGAGAGGGAAATGCTCCCTGTGACTTAGGCTCTTTTGTGTCCACTGTGGATGAAAAGAAGAGGTAGAGTAGTGATATCATTGAAGAGTTATGTCAGGTGCTGCCACACATAGATGGGGGCACACCCCAGTGACACTAGGATGCTTCCAAAGTATAAAGCGGTGTGTGTGTGTGTGTGTGTGTGTGCGCACGCTTTGGGGGGAGAGCTTTGGTCTAGGGAGGGATATTGCTTATCCCCCAAAGAGGACCTTCCATGTGGGTTCTTACCTGAGGGACCAGGGTCGGCATCACAAGACACACAAGGCCTTCCAGCGCACGAGCTACTGTTGTACACTTTGATGAAATATAATTGCATTACGGTGGGTAAATAAAGGCGGCTTGTGTTGTCACAGCATATGCTACCCAGTGTCACAACAGGAACAACAAGCTGGAGGTGAAACCCTGGAGGAGCAGTAGGTCCTGGATTCAGAACCACTGGAGACCCAACTCAACCACCACCTCCACCACTGTTTCATT
>CM067515.1:24563378-24600878 GCA_034509495.1 Acestrorhynchus altus | reverse complement strand
ACATCACACATCTTTATTAATACCCTGAGATCTGCACATTGAAGACAGTTTTATGCTGTTTATATCTCAGGATCAGGCATGATAACATATAACGAAATACAGAACTTACCCTATGTAACAATTGTGGTCACATCATTGTGCGACAAATTGTCAGTCAGTAATGCATCTCGGAAAATGAATTAAATCCCAGTTTAAATGTCAAAAGTCCAGTGCATATTTATTGCTATGTCTTTCATGCTCAACCTGCATGCAGACTGTAACTAATCGTAGGAGGGGGCTGTGCTGACGAAGTCACTGGTCTAGATATTAGGTTACAGATTTAAAATTTTAGAAAAAAAGGAAGAGATGGTACTGATACAAACATGAATTATAAAAATAGTAAAGGCTGTCCGGGTTGTTTTTAATTTTATCTGTATTATATATTATAAATATCTGTGTCAATGAAATCATTACAGATAATTCAACAAAAGTTTATTATATTTAATTTACATTAAATTATATTTTCAGCTCAAAAACTCTGGATGATTGAGATGAAAAGTGTTAGTCCTTATAAGCAAAAAATCAAAAGCAAATTGTAGGCACAAATCCATTTGTTGAAATTTATTAAAATATTTGTATGAATACAAATACAAATAAAAGTCTCATACAAATGTATTTTTATCTCAAATTAAGATGTATTTGATTAGCTTAGGGTCTCCTGAAAATGACAGTATCTGTTGGCCTAAGGTTCTAAAGGTTAAAGAGGTTTGTGGCACATATGCCAATGTGGACTCTTATGGGTTAAAAAAAATTCAAATTTCAGGCACATTATTTTCCATTTTCTTTTTATTAATTTAAAAGTCATTAGGAGTGCACTGAATTTTTTTTAATATTTCAATTTTCTCATAATGTCACACTCTATTGAAACGTATTAAATGACATCAAGAATAAACCTCGTATTTCCAAAAGCATTCATCAAACGCAGTTGTTTAGGTACCAAAAGAGAGCCTCAGGAATTAATCCCCACTTTTGAAATGTGAGAGATTCTCTATATTGTGCTTAAAAATCATTGATCGTGATGTAAACACATCTTACATTTCTAAAACATTAACTTCACTCAAAATTACTTTCCTGCTGAAATCTGACAACTACCGTTTTAAAGTCAAGCTTATCTGCAGCCGAACTGCTTTCATGTCATTCCTAACTTTTCAGTGATTCCAAACTTCTCACTGACAGTCTACTTGTCTACTCAGTCTACTTGTCTGCAAGCTGTGATTTGACTACAAGTTTTATGTGAGATCATTTTGCATTAGCGGTCTTAGTCACTGTCCGAGTGTCACGCCACCATCGCCATCGTTTCAAAGTGTGCTTAAGATTTATGTCTCCAGTGTTGGCGTGAGCTCTGTTTCGGTGTTTGGCTTGGCCCTTGGCCTGTTGTGTGTAGAGCCCCTCTCTCAGCTCTACTAAAGGCTAGCCAGGAGGCAGGGCCATGGGCTCTGCCAGAGATCGACACTTCTCTCTTCCTATGACCCCAAACTCCAGCCATGCTCTAGCTCAGCTAAAGCTAACGCCCTGCACCCTTCCTGCAGGCTGATAATGATCTCCCACTGCTTTCCTAATTGGCTAAATAAACACTCCACAAACCCGGTGCTAACTCAGACCTGGCTATTGGGTTTTAATTAATGGTGAAGGGCCCTAAATGGCTTCATTACAAGCACGTTGTTTCAGCTGCACGCTTTGCCATGTTTGGAATCCGCTGTATTGCCGGTCCGCTATTTATTTTCCTCCGACTCCTTAGCAGCATACGGGCCAGTCCTTTGATTCCCACTAATGAACTGCAATATTTATCTGACTGGCTTTTGAAGTGGTGATGCGTAGCTCAACAAAGCCAGGGTCGCATCAGTGAGGACTTGGCTGCCGGATTCATTGTTAATTTAGTTTAAATGTTTTGATTGCGCTCTTCAGGATCCATGCCATTCTAATCTAGTTTGTTTTCCATCGCGCTATGCCTCTGCCGGGTTTGCTCTGTAGACTCGTCTTCATAGCATCCACCTGCTTTATTATGAAAGCTCAGCATTGTGATTTTAATTAGTTTGTACCATTGTATTGATCGCGCTAATCCTTAAACATACTTTTACTGAAATTAATTTTGCGACTTTGGCAGCTGCAGATAATATCAGTAAATCCTGTTTCTGCTCGGGGTACGGCTATGTCTCGTAGGAAAACAAAGGTGTTTTGTTAAACTCCTTCCATAAAGGCAGTCGTTGAAGCAATTACACAGGCTTTCTTTTTTCATTTTCAGTGCTTTCTTTAACATTGGTGTGTTTAGATTCTAGATACAGACTTCATTAAACACTTTTTCTCAGCCTACATGGTGAAATTAGCAGCACTGAATTAGCTCCTGCAGAGCTGAACCTAATTAAACTCTGTCAATGCAAATTGAACTCTGTAGGAGTCAGTTTAACACAGAGTGCTCTTTGGTATGGGCTCATATTGATGCTGTACATGGCACAGGTCAAATACTTACTGTCTGTGTGTTAGTCTTGTCTGCCGTATCCATTTTATCTGTCTGTTCATCTCACTTGCTCTTTCTGGTCACTGGGGCGGCCGTCTGCCTTGTTTTTGTTGGACTGTGTGGGGCCGTTCAGGATGAGTTTGTTAAAGGTTTAGAGGGATTACCTGCCATCAACATCATCAGGGCCTAAAGAAAACAGCCAGCAGCCATGCAACACTCTACAGCCTCTCTCAGCCACTTCTTCCCTTTTAATAACCCTTCACGGGATTACAGAGAGATGAACCACCGCGTCCTGAAATGAGCTTGCTTCGTTTGTTTGCTTTTGTGTGTGTGTGTGTGTGTGTGTGTGTGTGTGTGTGTGTGTGTGTGTGTGTGTGTGTGTGTGTGTGTGTGTGTGTGTGTGTGTGTGTTCCACTTCTATGATCAGTGTTACACCGATTAGTCTAATATAATTGGTGAAGGGCAAGCAGAAGGTTCTGGAGAAACAAACAAGTGATGCAGAGAAGAGAGAGGGAGGGAGAGCAAGCGAGAGGGACAAGTTGAGAGGAGGAAAAACAACAGCTTTGTTTGTTGACAGATGCTTCTGCTCTTATGGTCTGTTAATTGGATAACAATGTAAACAATCACCCATGGCATCTGTCTCCTGCCATAGAGTGCCACCTTGTTTCTCTCCTTTTTTCCCCCTCTCTTAAAGAGAACAGTCATCAAAACACCTGCTCCACCCTGTACCCTCATTTGCTTCTCTACCTGATGCTGGGGTGTTATAGCAGCATTTCAGGTTCATTTGCATAGGCAGTATTTGTGAAGTGTTTCGCAGGAGGAGGGAAGGGAAAGAGTTTTTTACAGTACTGTCTTGCCACTTTCATATTTGTTCTTTCCTTCTCTCACACTTTCCTCATCCTTCTGTTGCCCCGTTGCCAGCCTTGCGTTGGTCTCGCATCAGCCTTCTCCTGCTGTTGAGTGCCACCTCCTCCCAGTGTTGCACTGCACCCTCAGGTCATGCTGAGGAACAAAGGGCAGCACTCACACGCTCAGATGACTTTTGGGGCAACAGAGCAAATGTGCTGTTATTGGTGTGCCATCACTCCTTTCCCTAGAGAGGCTTGGCCTGCTCTGATCTCACCGACATCCATCAGTTCAGCAGCAGCTCCACCCAAGGGCATGCACTAAACATTCCCCCCTAATAAGACACCCTGATGTGAACGTGAATGACTCTTTTTACTGCAATTCCGTAAACAATCAAAGAGCTAATTAGTCAATGTCTGCGGTGTGGATGCAGTTTTACCTGAAATGATGTAGAAATCGTTGGCACTCATTACAGCTTTATTGGCACTTAATTACAAACATCTGTTTGTGCCTAAAGAGAATTCTGCTGCACATAAGTGCTTTAAACTGAGCTAGTAGCTTCTTAGACCTAGTATGTAACTGCACTTGTTTACCATATTAGTAGGTACACCTGCCGTATTGGTAATTGCAATTGCAGCTTCTATGTTCTTGATATCAGTCATTGCCAATGGAAAGGGATTGCCAAGGTGCCACCACAATGGCCTGTTAATGTATATTCCCATGGTATATATTTGTCAGTTTTAAACACTGTGTGCTCTTATTGACCACTTTACTACACACTTAAAATGATGGCTCTCCAATGGTGAACACTTTATTCCTGTTTTAACCTTTTTATTTCTGCGAAGCTGCTCTGACATCTTCAGTTGTGAAGAGCGCTATACAAATAAATGCTGATTTGATTTGATTTGATTTGATTTGATTTACTCAGAACCTCTTCCATGAATAAAGGGTTCTGATTCTACTATTGTTATGATGTCAAACATAATAATAGAAGAACCTGCTTTGGTTCTATATGGAATACTTTCCAAAAGGTTTCTGTATAGATCCCTAAACAGTTAATTCTCCATCAATCTGAAGAGCCTTTTCACAGTGCAAAGAACCTTTTATTAATGCAAAGGGTTTGTGGTTCTAAGTGTGACTTGCTTTGTGTTAGACGCAGTGATGGTCTTTTGTTTGTATAATGGTTGGTGGATTTTATTAACCTATCACTGGTGTTTGAGGTGTTTAAGCAAACCCTGCTGCACTCATCGGTGTGTCTAGTCCAGTTTTAGGAGACATTTTTTGTTCTGCTCCGTTCTTGTACTACTAGTATGTAATGATGTTTCCCTGGAGTTTCTGGAGTTCACTCAGACTATTGAATCCTGCCACTTGTGAACCAGTGAGCCATTATTAACCATAATTTTCCCCACATTCCACACTATAACCCAGAACTGCGTGAACACATAAAATGCTGTGAATCTCCCACCTTACAGTACATGTGTAGGACAGACTTTCCTCTGACATTTTCAGGAGTTCATAAATGAAAAGCCATTATTTAATTCATTAATTCATAATGTTTTCATGCCTGGCAGTTGGTTTTATGTGGTATAGTTACCTTAACATTGCATGAAGCATGACTGCCATTGCATGTTGAAATGTATTGTGCCGAGTGATCCGCCACCCAAATAACATCAGGTCAACAGTTCTACAGAGAATGCCGACAGATTTTGCAGCAACAAATGGGCTTCAGTCAGTCACTGAAAACCTGCAATGTACGTCTGTATGGTAGATGCACTTGATAAGATGGGAAATGAGTGCTGGTACAAGGAAGGTCCTGTGAACTTTGGCTCTGAATTGTTGATGTCTAGACTTGGATGCCTACCTTGTCTGGTTAGAGACAGGTGGTGGCCTGCTGGCTTGAGTGATTGGTGGACTTTTCCTGTCGTAGCAGTGACATTTGTGTTGAACAAAAGCCAAGCAGCACTGCTGCACTAGGGAATTGCTAGGATAGTTTTGAGTTTTGCTTTTGCTTCAGCCCATTCTAGCACTGCTTTAGATGTGTGCCTGCTGTGTGTAGTGAAATGGAGTTTTCTGTCCACCCCCATTCTTGAACCATTGATCTTTTATTAACCTGTTACTTTAAAGTTTTCATTATCAGGCTTTTGGATGTTTCCTTAACCGGAACACAAATACTATGTTGGCGTGGCATGTGCTGAGTGACCCGCCACCACTCGTTCCTTTCATATCTTGCAGCAACAGATGGCCTTCATCATCGTCATTGCAAACCTATAATGTACACCTGTATGTGCACCTCACTTAATTATTTGGGGAGTGAGTGCAGGAAGGTCTTGTGATCTTTGGCTCTGAAGTGTGAAAACCAGTCTACACTCTCTCTTTGCTCGCAGTGTGCTTCATGGCACTGTGGAGTCCAGTGGGTTAATTGCTGGTGGGAGTAAGAGAAGGAGGTCTGTAGTGCTTAGAAAAGAGGTCTTAATCAGGCTGCAGTTAATGCCCTGTGTTGAGCTCGCACCATGTAGGACACACAGGTGTGAACACAAGGCCTATGTAACAAGAGAGTCGCCTGCTATTAGCTCACTACAATCAGTTCTCTCAAACTTGCTCACACTCATTTGCTCTCTCTCGCTCTCGCTCTCTCTCTCTGCCTCTCTCTCTCTCTGTCTATGTTTCTATCTCTAAGTCTATGTCTAAGGCTACTTTTGGGCATTAATTGGAAGCACAAACACAAGAAATCATGTTTATGAGCCACGGTACATCTCTGAACAGAAACTGACCAGTTTAAAACCTCTGAACTTTTTTTTTTGCCTTCATCAATGATCAGGAAAGGCAATCAGCAGTCACATTAGGTAGGTTAGCACTGGCTAATATGTTAGCACACCCCCCCCACCCCCCCACCCCCCCCTGCAGCCCCACAGTGTCATCATTGTTTTTACATGAGCTTGCTGAGTATTTAATAATAAACCGGGTCTATCTCTGAAGGAAATAGGACACTGCATTCTCGGTGACGTGATCAGATTACTGTGACTCTGCTTCATGATGTCAGACACAGACCCCACACAGCGTGCACACCAGGAGAAATCACCAGGCCTAGCCCACACACAGCAGGCAATCAACTATACACACTTAACAAAGTGAATGTAGCCCTCTCTTTAGGATGTTTATTGGATATACTGTTTATTAGTTTCCACTTCTTGACATGATGTTTGGCATTGCATTGTAACACTGTGTTTTCTATGTGGCATTTTTCTTGTCTTATTTCAACTTATTGTGAATACTCTTCTCTTCTGTGTTCACAGATAACACAGTTAGATCCAGCATGGACACTGTTGGAAGCCAAGCTCTTCCCCCAGGAGACCCTCTTCCTGGAGGCCAAAGAGTAGAAGTGACTCTGACAGCCCTTGGACAAATCACCCCAAGCAGTGATAAACTTTAGCATGGTGTCCGCAGAGAACAGACACAAACACACACACACACACACACACACACACACACAACACACACAGTACATGAATACCGAGTGTATGTTGTATGCACACTGAAGCTTTCACAAGCACAGAGATACAGAAACACATACACAGTTGCAGTGTCAGTTTTTCTCCAATCACTGGTAAAATGATGGAAAAAAAAAAAAGTTTAAAGCAAACAAAAAAAAACAGAAGTGTGAAGACCTAGAACTGCATCAGAGATGATGTACCTCTATGGCTGCTTTTTAAACCTGATTTGTGTTGAAATGAAACAAAAACACGTAAAAATGACCCAAAAAAAGAACAAAACAAAAAAAAAAAAAAGAAAATGAAAAGCAAAGAGACATTTCCTGGAGAACGCTGGACTGTCTCCTTTCTCTCGCTCCATTGGATCTCTCACTGTTTGGCCACACCCCTACGGAGTGCCAGTCGCCGTCCCCGTTCACCCTTTTCTCCTCTTTACTCCTGATCAGACCTGGTTTTAATCTCAACTGCTTGAAAAACAACAGGTCCCTCAGGTTTTTGTTTTTTTTTCTTTTTTGCCACCCCTTTTGTCCCTTTAAGTTTGATGCTGTATTAGTTTTAGTTTGATACATTATATAAAATATATATGAACCTCTGTCTGTTTCATGAAGCTTATTTTGTAATTGTTTCATTTGTTAATAGGACGTACAGACCAGGAAAAAGAAACAATCACTATTAAATTTAAATTTCCCTGAAAAACATCCCTCTGAAATTCCCCCAACCCCACAATCCACAGCTGACCATTGGCATTCTGATAAGGTTTCTTATATAGACTTGAAATGAGGCTTTTTATTTGTTCCACATATTTACCATAACTGCATGATTTCATCTGAACTTTGAAATAACCAACACTGACTTTTTGTATGTGGAATTTTTTTACCCAATAATACTGGAGCACTGGATCGCACAGAAATGCCCATATGAAAGTCAAACAAATGGTTGGAGAAAATTGATTCATTGTCTTGTTTTTCAGCTGTGCTTTCCAGTCTTTCTCTCACTATTATCTGCCACAAAGGCTAATTTTTCTTGTTCAGCTCTGAGCTTAAAAGCTTACTGCACCATCTGCAGCACCGTTCAACACAACAAAATGGGAAAAGTTTGAGGGGAGAAATTAAGTGAGTCTTCAGCCCGTCTCTATGACCTTCTGTGGAGCTTAGAGGGGGGGGCTTGAGTGCTGTACATTTTACCCTGTATGGTGATGCTTCTATTATGTGATTTAGGTCACAAAGCAAGTCAGAAGTACATTTTCAGTTTCACTTGTATTCCTGAACGTATACTACTTTCTAAACAGTTAATTTCACAGTATTTTTGGTGCTCTAAATAGAAATTAACAAAAAAAGCTGTGAATTGCTATAAACTCATGCTATTGGTATGATATCTGGAATGTACATATCATACATTAAGGGGTTTTAAGTGGTTTTCATTTTGTGGGCTTAAACTTGTTTGTACCATCCTGTTGAGTGACTGGAGAGCAATTTATCTTTTATGAAACAATCATCTAGTCAAACTCCCAGTGGCCGTCTGGAAGGTCGAGATACTTCAGTTCATTTCTTACTGTCAGTGAAGGTATTCTATACACAGTCCATCTAGGATTTCAGTAAAATATACTGTTTTCTGGAGTTTGATTAATTTACCATGTATAACTGATATTTTACAAATACTAAAGGGAGATCAGCAAACTGACAGTATTTAAGAGCACAGTTGAATTTAGTAAGGTAAATGCTTCTTCTGGATTTTTTTTGTCTGTCAAATTAATAGTATTAAGAGGGCAGCTATGACAAAAACCACTGTTGCCCAGCAAACACCTTTTTGAAGCTGCTGGTGTCTCTGGACTCTCAAGAACATCAGAGTGTGTGCCTTAATCTTTATTTCAGCCACTCCAGCCTCAGCTGGTTGAAGTGGGATCAGAAAATTCCAACGAATGCTACACTAGTTGCTTTTTGAAAAGTCAGTCTGTTCCAGCAAAACTGTGACACCAGCAAGAAGGTGGCAAAGTTGTGCTTTGGGCTGGAATATTTGATTAGATGGGATGCCCCTTGAGGGTACGGTATATCCTGCCATGGTATTCAATTATATTTGAAATATACATTCTTTCTGGACAATACATCTTTTAATGCTGCAAAAAGCACCACTGACCCCTCGTTCGCTCTGGACACAAGGTGAAGAAATCATGGTTTGGTCACCATCATCCACTGATGTCAACTGATTTGAGAACATATGGAGCATCCTAAAATGAAAGATCTGTGAAGCAGATACGAGAGGCTGTTTATGATCTGATCAACAACATTCCTGTTATAACTTGTCTTTGACCAATACTATGAACAAGCCCCTACACCAAACCAATAAAGTTGCTGTGGCTATTTATCACCCAAGAGATTGACGAGATGCTACATCTAACAGCTAAACATTTGACCCCACCCTTTTACTTTACGTTTACTACCTCACAAGCTCTTCACAGGGGTCTATAAACAGGCACCTTCCTTCTTTAGTGTTTTGCTGAATTAAGCCTGCGACACACAGAAAGCTCAACAGTGAATTCTAGTGTCCCAGACCCACTCCCCTCCAAGTTCACTTCATAAGATTTCAAAGCATTTTACTCACAGCCTTAATACCTTCAGTGAATACACAAAATTGCCTATAACTCCCCATGCCATGCCTTCAATCACAGACTGGCCTACCCCACACAACCTCAGCCCTTCTTATCCACAATCACTGACTCGCTCTTTCAGCTACTTCTAACAACTCCTTCAAAACTGCCCTTAATACATGACCACTGAACCTGAATTCACCCAGCAATGCTGTAGTAAATTTCCCCACAAACCCCTGAATCCCTATCTGTATTGGTTTATCATACAGTGCATCCAGAAAGTATTCACTTTTCTTTTTTTTTCTTTTTTTTTTACACATTTATTTGTTACACCTTGATTCCATAATGGTTTAAATTTATTTTCCCCCTCAAAATGGTACACAATACCCTACAATTACAAAGTGAGAAAAGTTTGAAATTTTTGCAAATTTATTAAAAATAAAAACACAAAAATGAAGGATTTGTCTATAGACCTCCAAGAAAGGATTATTTCAAGACACTGATCTGTGGAAGGGTACAGAAAATGTTCTGTTGCATTGAACATCCCAGTGAGCACAGTGGTCTCAATCATCCGTAAATGGAAGAAGTTTGGAACCACAAGTACTCTTCATAGAGCTGGCCGCCAGGGCAAACTGAGTTGTGGTAGAAGGAAATTGTTGCAAGGTGACCACGAAACCCAATGGTCATTCTGATAGAACTCCGACATTGCTCTATGGAGAGAGGAAAATCATTTCTGTAGCACCCCACCAATCAGGCATGTATGTGTAGAGAGGCCAGATGTTAGCAACTCCTCAGTAAAAGGCACATGACAGCCCATCTGGAGTATGCCAAAAGAGACACCTAAAGGACTCAGACCATGAGAAACAAAAGATTGACTGAATTCCAAAGTAAAGCATTGTGAATACTTTCCAGATGCACTGTATGCCTGCCACCCATGCTCTTTTCTCAGCCACCAACTATGCAACACCAGAGAACAGGAGTGACAGTCTCACAATATATTGTTTGCAGAAGAGTTTATGAGCAAAAGTACAGAGGCTTCATCAGAAGAAGCCAACCACTAATTAGCAAGAAGAATAGAACACCAAGTTGGAATTTGCCAAGAAGTATAGAGCCTCAGAAATTCTGGGACATGGTTTTATGGACTGCTGAGACAGAGATGAACCTTAACCAATGTGAAGGAAAGGCTAAAGTCTGAAGGAAAAACAAAGATATGCATAATAATTTGGAAATTCTGTCCCATGACGAGTCAAGCTTTTGTCTTGGAGAGCACCAATGCATTGTGTGTGGAATCACCAGACCTGTCCCTGATTTAAAATGTGTGAGATGCAATTGGATGAGCTATAAACACTCCTCCACTACCGTAACATCTGCAGGAACTGAGTGGGAATTTTCAAGCTGCATGGGATGGATTATCACGGGAAAATCTACGACTCCATGTCGAGATGTCTGGCATGTTTTGTTATACCCAACACCATACTGAGAGGCATCATTTCTGTATATGTATGATCAATAAATATTGCCCATATCAGTCTACATTTAAATGATTTATTGTTCCGTGTAACCTTAATCGTCCTTACGAATATCATTTTAATCCCACACTTTGCACATATACATACATACATGAGTGGAGATGTTTGGAGAACTTTTGTGATTTAAATTCAGTACATATTTGAACTAAATATGGAGTGCCTCATGAACACTAGATCTATGTTTTGCAAAGCAGTGTCTTCTTTACACTTGACCTTTTTTTACCTACTTCATCCTGGGGGCTGTTTCATTCCTGCCCTGTTTTTCGTGTTGCTCTTCTAGTTCTCACGCAAGGAATTTCAACATTTTAATGTGCTCGCTGAATCGAACTTCCACAGGAGACATTATGCCTTAAGAAAACATTTCTCTCCATTTTTTTTTCTTCCCTTCCTCATACACTCCCTTGAACATGCCTAGCCTCACCTCTTCCACATGACTGTTAAAAATCAGTATTACTGTTCTTCTTTCAAGGCCAACAGGCCCAACTTGCACATCAGGTTGCTTTTAGTATTTGAAGCCATCTATCCATCAGAATGTGAGAAGAGGAAAGAAAAGATTCTTTGACTTGAGGAACTCTTTTAGGTGCTACCATGCTATCATTACTATTTATGTATCAATTAAGTTATTTTTTCCAGTGGTCATGGTCCATCTAGGTTGACCATAGACCAGCGTTAGGTTGGAGAAAAAAAAAATCTGGACTGTCAGGACTTTATTCTGGACTAGTTGGAGAAACCCTGCTCAGCACCCATGCAGTGATGGACAAATTTGAGCAAATTATTAAAAAAAGGAAAGGAAATGGGCCTTGAGCTAAATGTAGTCATCCTTCATGGTCAAAGTTTTTTTTCTCCAACCTAACGCTGGTCAATGGTCAACCTAGATGGACCACTGGAATAATTAACTAACTAAATTAATACATAAATAGTAATGATAGCATGGTAGCACCTAAAAGAGTTCCTCAAGTATAGATGGCTTCAAATACTAAAAGCAACCTGATGTGCAAGTTGGGCCTGTTGGCCTTGAAAGAAGAACAGTGATACTGATTTTTAACAGTCATGTGGAAGAGGTGAGGCTAGGCATG
Source organism: Acestrorhynchus altus (assembly GCA_034509495.1). Lineage (NCBI taxonomy): Eukaryota > Metazoa > Chordata > Actinopteri > Characiformes > Acestrorhynchidae > Acestrorhynchus > Acestrorhynchus altus. The sequence goes on along the minus strand of CM067515.1, from coordinate 24,588,861 downwards.
TTCAAGGGAGTGTATGAGGAAGGGAAGAAAAAAATGGAGAGAAATGTTTTCTGTTAGCTTAGTGTTTCAATTATTGTGGGGGTTTTTTTGTTTGTTTGTTTTTTTAAATTCTCTGTCACTGTTAAAAGCACTGCCCATGCTTAACAGTGTGAGGTTTTCTATACATGAACTTTTACCCCTTTTTTATCCCAACATTCTGCCAAAACGTTCCGATAAAACTTCACAAAACTTGATTTTAAACCATGAATTTTACTTGGAAACAAGCTCAATATTGCAAAGAGGGTTTCTTAAGGTGACTACCATCAATGTCATATTTGGACAGTAGAATAGTGTACCATGTGAGCCTGATCATTTTTGAAGCTTTTCACTGTCAAAGACTGTGATTTCCTTTTCTTGCAATCCTACAAGCAGCAACTGTATTATGAAATGCTTTCTTGGTTTTCCAGACCTCTGCTTAACCACTGATCCTGTTGCAGACTGAATGAAAGGACTAAAATCTTATTGCTATCTCCTTTAATGTTCAGAATGTTAGGCAGCTAGTTGGAGGACCCCATGGCTGCTGACTTTTTGCAGACTGTATGAGGAGTCGGGTCATCACCTGGCCTGTGCTTCCAGTGCTATAGTTCCAAATATTTGTTAACAAGCTTAGAACATCAATCCTTTCCCATCCCAATACTGAAAGAATGTTAATATTAAACTCATTTACTCTCTACTTACTTTTCCCTGTGATTGCGTTTTCCATCACAGTGTACCATGAAGCATTCAAATAGTTGCAATTTGTACCACATTTCTTTCATACTTTAGCCTGGTTAGCACAACCTGTTGCTGCTTCTCAGGATGGGTATTAGTGATGACAGCTCTGCAGTATGCATGTGAATAGAGAGAGGCCATGGGCAGGTAATCTCTGTTACTCATGACAAATTTTCACTCATGCAGAAATGGCAGGTTCCTCCTCCAGCTTGAGGCACTGGTGCTGATTGTACAGCTCCTATGATGTGTGACATTACTGTTTCAATCACTGAGTGTTTTGCTAATGTGCACAGACGTGGGCTTTGTACAGACACAACTAACACTGGTGGGTTGGTCGGAAGTACTGATAATTGGATAGAGTGATGTTTCTTTTAACTTCTTCCAAGTTGGTCTTTTTTGTTGAGGTGAAGGAGGGAGGATGGTTGCGGGTTGAGCAGTATCCCAAAGCTTAGTGAGAATTCAGGGTCTAATACTTTTATCAAAATATTGTTGATGTGATAAAGATGCAAGGTCCAATTTTCTAAATAGCCAATGTGTTTATTTGGTAAAACCTCACATTAAATCTTACTTAAAAATAAAAAAATTGTTGCATCTGGTTTTCACTACTTATTTACCTTACCTTAAAAGTTCACTCACCCCATGAACTGAAAGAGGGCCAGTGCTTAATAATTCCAGTTATGATCATGTGTAAAACAGTTCAAATGAATCCAGAGAGCAGAATTTGGAGAAAATAACCATTTACTTTGTAAACTATATGGTTAACAGTTGGTAACATTTGCAGGGTTGCAGTGCAGTCTGTGTGCTGTGATGTGTTGTGACCTTTTCCTTTTAATCTACTCTCCCAGTGGTCAGCAGCAGTCAGACTGTGAGACATCTTCATCAGAGCTGGATGGCCTCCTCGTGACTCAGTCCCACACTGCTGCACAGAGCACAGAGGCTCCTCTGGACTCATCAGGTGCCGTGTGGATCTTTCCCTAACAAAGAGGGAAGAATTCAGCTCTATTTAACCAGTCGTTAAGGGTCACGGATGGAGGCCCACAGCGAGAGAGCAGAAATGTCTGCTTTGAAGCATCAGTCTGCCATTTAAACCCGGCCTGGCCTAGAGACTGAAATGATGAGCGTCACAGTCGGTTTACTCACTCAGACAGGACAGCAGCTTGATAGGCCCACCAGACTTAAAGAGCTCAGCGCAGGACCCTGCAGAGACAAGCACTAAACAACTTTTTACTGTGTGCACATTAGAACTACAGAGCAGTCTCCCAGTCATTCAGGTTCCTTCATCTTTATCTATGACACTCTTTCCCTTGTGCTTGACACTTTCCCTTTTTTTGTTGCTTTATTAGAAATACAAGTTGCCCTGGGAAAAAAATATTAATGTATTGTCTAGTAAAAAACATGCAAATAAAAGAAATGAAGATGATGTTCTTGAGGTTCCCTTCACAATAAAAGCAGAAGTTCAACAACAAAATCTTCATGCAGTAACAAGCAATCGATCTGGATTTATTCAGTTCAAAACCATGATGTAAAGTGTTTATTTGGGTTGAACATGCTCGGCTCTATTTTATGTTGAACAGAGTGAAGTTATTAACTGGGGAAAACGGTGTAGTTGTCAACATTTCGATTTCTCTAGCACATATCTGATATTTTTACACAAAAACGAATTAAATAAAAATGTAGTAAAAATATATCACAGTCCTAAGTAAACGATATCTTACACCTGTAGTAAACTGTAGCTTATATACAGTATATCATCTCTCCAAAACCTCCTATCTGTAAAATGTCAACTTTACAGGAGAGAGAAATTAAGAAATTGTGGAGCATTTCTATTGGTCCATTTATCAAATGTGGATCCAATGTAAAGAAATGACAAATTCAAATGATGACAAAGTGAAAACGGCAGAAAGGAGATACAAGGTTTTTAGGTGACAGTAACGAAATTAAAATACACTAATGTATGCTTAATTAACTTGAATTATTTGACTAATTATTTGAATTATTTTCATAACGAAATTGAATAAAATTGTTCTGTATTTATTACTCAGAATATATATTACTCAAAATATATATTTCATGTGGCAAAAAATTTAACTGCGTTTATTCATCTCCAAAAAATCCCTGTATGTTATTTTTTGCATTTCTTATTTTGACAAAATTTGATTATTTTGATAAAATATAGATTTTTACACTGACTTCCATTAAAGTGTGTTTTTTTCACTTGAATGTGAATATATAAATATACAGTGTGTGAGTATGTATGTATGTATGTATGTATGTATATATATATATATATATATATACTGCATATATTCAGTTTGTTATTCATCACATTAAGGAACAAAACGGTAACTTTTACAGTGAAGGATTTAAGAAACTAGTACGTCGTCCTTCTGAAACCTCCTCCTTTTTCTCCAAATAGGTGTAAATGGAAGTGACTGAAATAATGTTTATCAGTTCTTTCTGGAAGACACTTCGTTTGTAGAAATCAGGTCATAATCAGGGATAAAGCAGGTTTACTCTGAAGAATGAAGAGCATGAAACAGTCTGGAGCTCCTCTGAATATAGGATCCCAATAACATCTCTGTGACTGATGCTGTTCAGCCCCAATAAACAGCAGAGTATTTCCATCGTTGTGGTTTGTTTGGCTGGTGGTACTGATGTTGTATAGCTCACACTCACCTGGGTGTGAAAAATACAGTGATCATTCATTTGATGTCTGATTGTTTTATGTTTTTAAAGTGAAAATACTGAGAGTTTCTCACAAACAGTATCGCACAGGTACGATTTAAATACGATGGGAGGAAAAAGATGAATTTGGGCACATTTGGTTTGGAAATTGGGGTTAAAAGGTGCAGAAAGTGTTTACAGTTAAGTTTGGTTTGGGGTAGAATAAGACCGACTGGACCATCTTTGAGCATCACACTTATATAACATATATATAACATAAATATAACATATATAATCAAGTCTTGTTTTTCGGTTTGGCTCTCGGGCGGCAGACCCTCGTGCTGCAGGCTGTCCGGCTCTGCGGTCAGTGGGGACTGAAGGCGGTGTTGTTCGGCTTGTGTCGCGGTGGATAAAGCGTTAAATGGGGCTAAAGGGCTGTGAATGGGCGCAGCGGCGTGCGAACTGAAGCGGAGTAATTATTGCTGCAGAATTGTGTTATTTTGTGGGGTTTTTTCCGGAGCGCAGGAGCAGAGCTGACATTTAGGAGCCGCGCTTTGTGCTCAACACTTCAAGTTTAAAAAACAAGGCCGATTGAGGCGGCGCAGCTCAAAGCCGCGGCTTTTGTGCGGGAACACATTGAGTTTGGATTTGGAACAATGGTGTTTCTCAAATTTCGAGGAGAAAACCCCCCGAACTCCATCTGTGATCTCAATGAGCGCTCTTTCAGCGGCCTCCTGCCTTTCTCCTCCATCCGCTCGCAAAGGGAGGCAGATGTGGAGGACTGGAGCGTTTTAATTGGCCGCTACCTGCAACACACACACACACACATATATATGTGTGTGTGTGTGTGTGTGTGTGTGTGTGTGTGTGTGTGTGTGTGTGTGTGTTGCAGGTAGCGGCCAATTAAACACACACACACATATATACACACACACACACACACACACACACACACATATATATATATATATATTATATATATGTGTGTGTGTGTGTGTATGTGTGTGTGTGTGTGTGTATATATATGTGTGTGTGTGTGTGTGTGTGTGTGTGTGTGTGTGTGTGTTTGTGTATGTATATATACAAATATGCCCTTTTAAAATAACCATTTTTGTCAGATGACCGAGTGTAAAGAACCTCCAAGGAACGTTATTTCGAGCTAGTACACTGATCTAGAACCTTTAGAACATGGTTCTAAAACCAAGTGATTATTCTATGGAGATATGGGTCTCTGTAGCACTTTGGTGAACATAACTTCTCCTTAAATACATTGAAATTGTTGTCATATAAGATGTTGCTCTGCACTGCAGGGAGGATTGACATATGTCTGTCTCTTTACTGTGCTGATCACTGAGAATATTATTCTCTCTCTATAATCGAAATGGGAATAAACAACTGTCCCAAAACAAACAAACTGTCCTCACTGATTTTTTATGAGAGGCTGTTCCTGACCTCAGGTGGTTGAAAAACCACTAGCAGGTAAATATAAAGGCCCACCAACCGTGGATGTTCTCCAGAGCCTGTAGTGAAACCACAATGTTGTGGAGGTCGTGGTCGGCCTAGTAGCGCTGGCCTGAGGGGGATGCCTGAGCTGAGCTGCAGAGCGTTGCGCGGAGCGGCAGCTTTTCATGGCGCGCAGAGGTTAACAACCTAATGAGGACTTGGTGATGAGCTGAAGCGTGTAAACGCGCCCCGCTGTCCCCCCTGTATCTGCTACTCTAACCTCCAGCGCGCCCGCGCAACCGCAGCCGGGAGGCAGGCCGGCCAACAGCGGGCGAAAACCTCACAAAGGCGCTCCGGTCTCACAGGGGGCAAGGGCCATACTCGCTGTAACGGGGATAGCATCTCTTTTGTGGCGCTTTGAAAAAAGCGTGTAAAACTCAGTCATCTGTGGCGTTTCCAAAGAGAGTGAAAGGCCCGTATGGGGTTCCTGATGCACACAGGTCTGATGAACTGTTGAAAGAATGTTGAATTTCTTAAGTGCTCTGATCACTTTTTAGTGCCCAGGGGCATTTAATTGTAATTCAAGACGCCCATTCAATTAAAGTTTTAAAGTGGTATGTGTGACCAATGTTATGTGTGTGTCATGTGTGTGTGTGTGTGTGTAGAGAGAGAGAGAGAGAGAGAGAGTGTGTGTAGGTTGGGCCCATTATATGTGGGCAGCTTTAAAAAGTTCTTCTCTCTGGAGTAAAAACGGAGAAATATAATCTTAATTTCGGAGTTTTGAACTAGCCAGACTTTTCTGGGTCGATTATTCGATTTTTTAAAATTTATTTTTATAATTTTTTTTAACAGAAATAACAGTTTTAATTGTTTAAATGTTTTATGCTTTACACTTTTACAAATCATTCACATTTGTATATATATACACACACATAATATATATATAATGTTTGTGTGTGTGTGTGTGTGTGTGTGTGTGTGTGTGTGTGTGTGTGTGTGTGTGTGTGTGTGTAGGCATTTTTGGTGATACTGGTTTTGACATTAATACTAATTATTATATTAATTTACATTAATATGCATACTTATATTCAGATTCAGTATTTATTTTCCTAGGATTTATTGTATTGACAACGTTTATCTATCTATCTATCTATCTATCTATCTATCTATCTATCTATCTATCTATCTATCTATGCAACAGTATAGTTGAATAATTGAATGGTTCCCAATTCTTAGTAAACTGTCTTTCCCTGTTTACTAAGCTCACTCATCATTTCTTCAACTCGATTTAACACCTGAATGTCGAGTTGGTTGGCAAAACAACTATTTTCTGTCCCCACTTCCTTAGAACAGGCCGGAGATAATGACTCTGAATGTCCAGAAAAGATTTAGTTTTGTATCCAACGATTAAGTACTAGCAGGTAATTGAAGATGTAGATAGTGAGAGGGCGGTGGGGCAGAATGGCATTTGCTTACTGTGATTCATAATAACTAGAGAAGAGGCAGAAACATTCCCACTGAGACCATTTTCTCCCACCCGTTTTCCGACCTGCCCCACCCAGCTGGACTGAGATTGGCTAGAACTTCAAGTCTGAGGCTGTGTCCGAAACTGCCTCCCGTCTTGCTGCCACGGCTGCTTCAAAAGAAGTAGTCTGGTTGATGACTGGCGGGCACTGAGAGGTGGGATTAGTCTTAGTCGTTCCTTTTCTTTACACAATCAAACGTAACGTTGAAGACTAGGAAACTGCACTTCCCATTCGGATACCACAAACCCTCCCACGGCCCTGAACACTATGAACAGCGTGCGGTTCGTTTCGAACCACAGCCTGGTAACCAGCCAATCCTCACGGGAAGGCGGACACTCAGGAAGACGGGTGGGCAAAAGTCGCTGTCCAGACATCCGAAGACCACCAGGGGAATCAGAGTCCTTAGCTGAGATGCGCTGATAAATAATAAATACAGGTCTGAATGTTCTCCTTATGGTCTGATAATGGAAGAGTATGAGAAGGTAAAACACACTGGGGCGACTTTTATCTCTTTATAAGAAATATTTTGCCCGCTTGTTTAAAATGCTGAGCCTCATTGCTCCGTGGAAAATTCACCACAGAACACCAACCTAATGTTCTCTGAATTCTAACCAAGGAGCAGCTCCTTCTTTCCAATTAACATTTCCTTCAGGAGTTTAAAATTCCCTTCTTCCCCTTTAATCCTTCCAATTTACACAGCCCTATAACTTTCAAAGGTTAGAAATGAACTGATAGTATTTTATTACAATAATATAAATTAAAGGTAGTTAAATGTAGAATCAATTTCAATTTAGTAGTACACAGGACACATGATATAGGTTCAGATATCTGAGTATGGTTTTAAATAAGTTTAATAAGACTATTCCAATTTAATGCAGGGTAATACACTACAGTTTAACATCCTTAAATAATAGTATTTATATATAGAAATGTATATGATTTATTATTTTTAGTTTTTATTTATTTAATATTTATAAGTATATACACAACACAGTTAAACTTCTTTTATCTAATTTAATTTTTATAATAGTTTTTATATAGAAATATTGGTTATAATTTGTAATAAATTAATATTATAGTGTTTAATAATTTTATTTATATATATATATATATATATATATATATATATATATATATATATATATATATATAACATATAACATATATCATAAATCAGAATAATCAGAATTACAGGCTATAGTTTAATATATTTCAGTTTAGATGAATATCCGTGAAGATATTTTAATTCTAGACAAAATAGTGGACTTTTTAATAGTTTATTGTAGAATAAGATGTAATGTGAAAAATGTGAATAGTATTAATGTTTCTTGTGTAATTCATTACGTTTCTATTATAAGTACGGTTTGTACTTGATATAGTTTGAAATAGTATTGTTGTTTATTTTAGTTAAATATAAGCTCTAATTTAACACAGTTGGGCATATTTTTATGTACTGAGCAGATTATTACAGGTGTTTATTATTAATTATTATTATTATTATTATTATTATTATTATTATTATTATTATTATTATTATTATATTATATTATAGAGCGCTGCTGTTATGTGCGTCCAAAATCCGTTGTATGTTATATTTTTATTCGATCCGAATTTCAGTCTATACATTTAATAAAGATACAGCGGTGCTGTTTTCTTATTTAGACAGTCTATGTAAGCTTAAAGAGCAGTCACGACAGAGTAGTGACCCTTTATCTGAGCTGAAATGTAGTTAGTTGTATTTAAACGTGTTTAATAAATCATTTAAAAAGAAAAACATTTGGGCAATAATGGCAAAATAATGGCAATGCGAGCTAATACAGTAAACGACACTATTACACCAGGTGAATTTACACTGTCAAATTTTGTTTAAATTTTATTGATAGTAGAATTTCACAATAGAATAGCTGTATGCGTGAACACTACTAGCAGTTATTTACAATAAAAATAACCCAATACAGCAAAACAAGAATACCTCAACCATTAAAATTTATTATTATTATTATTATTATTATTATTATTATTATTATTATCATTAATAACAATAATTTTTATTTTTATTATTAAAGTCTGTGAACAGAGTGAAAGTCAGGTCTAACACTGAGACGTGCCTGCGGCTGTACAGAATTGGCATGATGTTTGACAAGACAGCATTATAAGTAATCATAAGCCACCAATTACATGAAGAACGATTAAAATCACAACCTGGGACAAACATCATGTCATGTCAGCAGCATTTAGACAAACATAAACAGAAAAAATCCGATTAACCCAGAGCCTGAGATTAAAACAACAAGACAAAACTAATTTCCTGAATAATCTAGCATCGTTTTTTAACGTGCTGAATTCAGCACCAGTGTAAGACATGCACTACTGTAAGCTCATGTATTGTGTTGTAATACAGAGAACATAGAACGCAGGCTTCCAGGAGGAGGAAGAACACATTCGTATCAACTTAGTAGAAGAAGTTGGGCAGCTTACCTTCTCCTTGGTCTCTGGCACTTTAACTTGGAGTATTTAATATGAAACCGTTTTGTTGTCGTTCATGGAAGGAAAATGTTATTTTTCTGCCGCGTTTTCTAATCAAAAGGTTTGTAAAAAAAAAAAAAAATAGAAAATAAAGTAGAACGATTATAAATCAGGCTGTCGGCGCTTTTAAATCACTGAATAATATCGACCTCAGTCCAGCAAAATGGACAATAACATTAACTGATGACTTACACACTCTACCACTGGAAACGCAAAACGCTGCACACACACACACACACACACACACACACACACACACACACACACACACAGCTGGGTGATTTTTAGTGACGGGCTTTCCCGCCCTGTTTACTGGGACTGAGTTTTCACGCTGAAACTTTGCCGCCTTCGCCCCGCGTGGCGCTCGTTATTGGAGAAAAGCGCGCAGGTGGACACAGTTGAAAAAGCGCGAGAGCCAATCAGATCGCCTCGTCGAGCTTTGGCCAATGACAGGCGCCACATTGTTGTCAAATTAGTGTAATGAAAGCGCAGGAGCAACAATAGAGAGAGAGAGAGAGAGAGAGAGAGAGAGAGAGAGAGAAGGAGGGAGAGAGAGGGATGTGTATCCACTGCAGTCTCTCTCCTACAGTTAGTTATAGTGTCTCACTCCGAGGCCAAAGCTGCACATCTCTCACCTGCAGCTCAGGACTCCAACTAGACATTCCTGTTCTCCTCCTTTCCGGAGTTTGTCTGGTTTGTCTTGCGCTCAGCCGTGTTGTCTGCGCTTCCACACACAGACGTCGATTAGGTAAGAAATGGACTGAAACGCAACAAGTTGAAGATTACAGAGGCAGACCCGGCGACTTTAACAGGCCGCTGAAGCTTAAATGAACGCAGTCTGACCGGATGCTCATGTAGTATTTCCATCACTCCTGTGAGCCTCCCCGAGTCATCCGGCCCTGCAGACCCCCGCTGCGTAAAATCCGCACCACAGACCCTTCCATCGGCCAGGTTGTCCTCATCATGGATCTTCGCCCGGAGATCCCCTCAGCCCCGGCGGGCTCGCAGGTCCACCCGTCAGCCGCCGCTGCCGCCGCCGCGGCCGCCGCCGCCGCCGCCTCCTCCATCCCTGTCTCCATGGCCGGGGGACTCCTGCGAGGGCCACCATTGTTGCTGCGCGCCGCAGAGAAGTACCCGCGCACTCCCAAGTGCGCGCGCTGCCGCAACCACGGTGTTGTGTCCGCGCTCAAGGGACACAAGCGCTACTGCCGCTGGAAGGACTGCATGTGCGCCAAGTGCACGCTCATCGCCGAACGCCAGCGCGTCATGGCCGCTCAGGTGGCGCTGCGGAGGCAGCAGGCCCAGGAGGAAAACGAGGCGCGCGAGCTGCAGCTGCTCTACGGCACGGCCGAGGGGCTCGCGCTCGCCGCCGCCAACGGCATCATCCCCCCGCGCCAGAGTTACGAAGTGCTCGGACCGGTCAGCAACGAGGCGAGCGCAGGTGAGTCGGGGGTGCTTGTTAATTTGGGGGGCATCTGTGATTTTGAACAGTGGTGAAAGTTGTGGAAGTTCAGAGAAACAAAAATGCGCGTTTTAAACTGTAGTTTTTATTTATCACTGTATAAAATCATTAAACGTTCATTTAACTTTGCACGTTAATTTGTATGGTTTCAGACCAGTTTACTGTTTTTTACTGTACAGTTTTTTTCCCATTCAAATCAACTGCGATGAAACAGTACACAGTGAAGTAACTTTGGTTTGGATTAAATATTCCTGCAGTATTACTTTATGTTCATTTAAATCTCAGATGCACCTTTTTGTAGTATGTTTATGGCTCTTCATTATGCATTTGTAAAAGCACATGAATAAGAACTACATGTTTAATTTTCATTTATGGATCATTTGCCCTCTTTTATTTCAGACCCCAGCATGCAGAAATTTGAGCTCTTTCCGAAGACCCCTCAGCCACCCTCTGCTAAATCCGCGGCCGGCTCCGCTGACTCCGACCCTCTGCCCGGTATGTCATCCCCGGACGTGCGCCACGGCTCCGGTTCGGAGAACGGCGATGGAGAGTCCTTTGTGAGCTCTCCGGTGGCCAAGGCCGCAAAGGACGGCGAGGACACGCCCCCCTCGGTCAGCCCACTGGGCTCGGGCTCGGACTCGGGCGCCTCTGATACGGACAAGGACGAGCCGGAGCCTTCCCCGGAGCCCTCGGCCGCCTCGTCCCGCCACATGAACGCCATCGACATCCTGACGCGCGTCTTCCCCACGCACAAACGCAGCGTGCTCGAGCTCGTGCTGCAAGGCTGCGGCAAAGACGTGGTGCAGGCCATCGAGCAGATCCTCAACAACGGTGGCCACCACGCCAGGGGGGCTGAAGAGCCGTGGGCGCAGGAGAGAGCCCTGCCCAGCGCACAGGCCAACCTTTCGTCCTCCGCCGCCGCCGCCGCCGCCGCCGCTGCTGCTGCCGGCCCCAGGCCGCTGCTGGCCGCAGCCATGCCGCTCAGTAACCGCTCCGCCTTCTCTCCGCTCCAGCCCAACGGCGCGGCGCACTTCGGGCCTGACGGCAGTGCGTACCCGCTGGGAGCCCCGCTGGGCATAAGCCCGCTGCGCCTGGCATACTCAGCCCATAGCAGAGGCCTGGCCTTCATGAGCCCTTACTCCAGTACAGGCCTGATGCCCACTCTGGGTTTCAGGCCCCCGATGGACTATGCCTTCACTGACTTAATTCGAGACAGGACACTCTTACATAAGGAACAGAGCTACACTAATGGACTGTATGGGCCTCTGGTCAACAACACCCCGGAAAAACCATGAGAAAACACAAGGCTACAGAAATGATCTCTGTGGGTAGACCTGATCTGTAGACCAGAATAGGGGTTTTGTTGGCTAAAGACCTGATGTACAGGCTGTGGAACAGGCCAATGGGCTATAGAACTGATCTGTATGCTATGGAACAGGCTTGTGAGAACTGATCTGTAGACTATAGAACAAGCCTATGCAGGCCTGTAGTCTACAAAACATCTGTAGACACGTACTGCAAAAAAAGTAACACAAGACTGAATTGACTTGATTCAAATGTATGTAAATACATAAATCAAATGCATAACTCAAAATAACCAAACTGTGTTAATGCTGCCTAATTTAATGTAAACAAGGATTGTCAATTGGTCAATTGGATGCATAACTTTTTTTTTTTACAGTATAAGGACGATATAACTAGTTTAGCACATTTAATATTATCTAGATTTATAGGCTAGATAACAAACCTATAGGCTACAACCTATAGAATGGTTCTTTATGCTCCAGAATAAGCCATCTATTAAACAGGTCTGCATTACACGTCTTTAGGTCTGAGGCCCACAGAGCAGGTCTGTGAAACAGTGAAGATCATGTAAAGTGTTCTGTGTGTGTAAGAAGACATTCACACCTCCTGCTCTCCCTCCTGAAGTCTTCTGTACATAAAGAGCTCTGCTTTCTACTCGAAGAAAAAAAGACCCCCCCCCCCCCACACACACACACACACACAGTTCAAAACATGGTTACCAGTTAAAGTTGTGGTGTGCAGAGAGCTCCCCGTGCTGAGGAGATGGTGTTTGAAGAGTAACCAGTATTTTCATGTAAATTGTGTATTTTAAATTCTTCACATGTTGGTCACAATCCTGTTAGAACAATTACAAAACGGATTAAAGTCTCCGTGTTATAATGGTGCAATTGATAGGATCATTTTCTCAATCGTTTAAAGAGAGACTATACTAACATTATTATTATTATTATTATTATTATTATTATTATTATTATTATTATTACTCGATCTTGATCTCGTTGTTCTTTTAATCGAGACTCTGTATAAACGTGCCATGTTTGAGAACAAAAGGCTGAGCTGAGCTGATGGTGAGGCTCTGAGGATGTGAGAATCTGGACTTTGGGATTTACTTTGTGCCGATGTTGTTCCGAACAAATCAAATCTGTTACAGTCCAACGCCATCTCACATGGGTCACACACACTGGTTTAACACACATCTGTTCGTGGTGAATGACATCTCGCTTCACTGTTATTACCTGTACATTTCTTTATGTGAATTTTTATAGAAATAAATGTTATTTTATACTTAACTCCCCTTGATTTTTCATTCCTAGTATTTTTTTTTGATCGCACTGAATCATTGAATATGAAATGTTTTATAAAATTTTAATTTTATAAAATACAAAACAAATGATTATAATTATCACTATTATTATGATAATTATTATTGTTACTATTATTATAAAACAGTATAGAAAATAGTAATTACGTCAATACAATTTATTTATTTATTCATTCTTTACTGATGAAAAGCTTTTCATAATTTTAACAAAACGGAAAAATTGGGGAAGCCAAAAGTATTTAATAAAAAGATAAATAAAAGAATAAAAACAAATATTAATTCAGACATTTAGGTACATAAAATATACTTTGATGATGATTGTTATAAACAACAACAACAACAATAATAATAATAATACTAATACTAATACTAATAATAATAATAATAATAATAATAATAATAATAGTAGTAATAATAATCAGCTCAACTAGTAATACCAGCCCAGTTGTATCTCAAATCAGTGTAATGAGAGCTTAATATGAATTTTTAATTAATTTGAATTTTTTACATTAAATGTTGTTTTCACGTAAAGTTGGAGCAAAGCTTGTGTCCACTTTTCCAGCTCATCTCAGGACAGACTCTTTGAGGTGAGAGTGTGAGGCAGCAGTGAACAGTGACAATCTGAAAGCCAGAGTTGACTGTATTTTCCACTGAGGAGTGTATAGTCGCACTATTGAGAGTAGATCCCATGGAAACGTAATCCCCAGCCCCTCCAGCAGAGCTGCTGTGTTTATTCTCTCCTGCCACACAGAGGAGTGTAAACACTAGAGTGGGATTGACAGTGTGCCTTCATTTAAAGGAGAAACCCAATAACACGCTGTTCATGCGAGGCCCCGTAATACACATTTGATGAAGTGCATTTTCAGTAGTAACACAAGATCCTCATTTCCCCGTGTGATATTATTTACTTATTTTTATTTATTCGTGTACAATTACAGGAGCTGAGCTGCCAAACCCAGGGCTTTAGTCCCCAACCTGCTCAGCTGGAGCATAAAGAGGATCTTTAGACACTTTAGTCAAACTGAGTCATTAAACAGACAGTGGACAGCTTTTAAAACAATGCTGTTCAGAGCTGGACGCACAAGTGAAGACAGTAACTGAGCTTGTAGAAGATCAAATCATCAGACCTGCACTTCTTTCTACTCGTTTCCTAATTCAGCTGATTAAAGTGCAGCTGCTGTGCTCACCTGAGCATGAACTCCCAGTGTTGGCCAGAGATTTTAAAATAGGAAGCAAAGAAATGTTGACCCTCTTTGTAGTCATGGTGGATGTGTCCAGAAGGCTGAAGGGGTTTAGAGCTTTGCGTGGATAAGGATGAAAGACAGAACATCCACTGTTTCATTTTCGAAGGTGGGTCTCGTGTTTACTTCAAAAGAAATGATTATAGGTCACAACAATCATTAAAAAAAGAAAATGTAAGTGTAATTTGTTCTGCTATACACCTTTTCTTTTCTTCAGATACACAGTCATCACTATATGAGTTATTATTAAAGACAATAAATCAAAAGTGTTTCCTTACGTTTCAGTGCAGATGATACAGTTATATTATAAACTCATTCCTATAAATATTTGCGTCTCAAATGACACTGATATAAAGTTATGTGATATCAACAATACAGAGGAATGATATCATAATCCTGAATGAACATAATACGTCTATCCATCTACATGAAATGGACAAAAGTATTGGGACGATTGCTTTTCAATTGTTTCTTCCGAAATCAACAATATTATCCCGCCTTTGTTGGAGTAACTGTTTTTCCAGGGAAGACCTTCTAATAGATGTTGGATCCTTGCTGAGAGGATTTGACTGCATTCAGACATAATGATCTATCTGTCTGAAAAATGCACAGGTAAGTTGATTATCTTGTATTTACTTTCATAAATACTAATGCAGTGTGAAAAAGTCCATTAGTGTTCATACGTTCATTCAAAAATGCAGTTTTATTAGATGTAGATGTAGATTTAATTCATTAGATGTAAAGATTTACTTTTGATCAGTGTGTCTTATAGATAATGAAAATCCAGTAGCTTAAATTATTAGAATATGATTTTGTATTTGAATAAACATCTAATCAGACAATATCAACATTATAACACGCCTGAAATATATTACTTTCAATGTAATAAATATAAAATATATAATAGTTTACCTTTTGAATTATATTACAAATAAGAAAACTTTCTCAGGAAATTAATTTTTTTAGAAGCACTAGTGTTCATTTTTCACTCAGGCCATTGTTTTGTGTATTACAGCTCTATCGCGCCATCTGTCGGTAGAATGAAACGCTGAACACACACAGAAATGAGTATGTATGACTGTTAGTGTTGACATCAAAAAAGTCAGCACAACAAAAATGAGTCACATAGCTTACAAAATAAGCCTCTTACTGGAGCCAAAATTTCACTATACAGTCGTTATAAAATCCGTCCATGTGGGATTTAATGACAGTTTCTCCCTGATCAAAAGTTTTTGTCATAGATATATTATTTTTAGAAATAAATCTGTTTGTTGCAGGTTTGACTCAAATAAAATGTCAAATAAAATAAAAAAAGATTATAGTGTAGACAGGTGTTGCATGGTGTGCTTCTAAAATCCACAGATTCAGCTCTGATTTGTAATAACACTAGAACTCTAAACACAGTTTAATCACCCCTTTCTAGGGTTTTTATGTTTAAGAACTGAAAATTCTTCCTACATCCTACATTGCAGTGTATTATACAGTAAATAAGACCAGTTAACCCAAATTAAGCACAATTGGTTAATTTACTGTAACTTGTTAACTGATTACAGTTGCATATTATTTGTAGTGTCAAACCTTATGCTCACCACCCATGAGACCCTATTATTAACTGCTTAACCTGAGCATCATCAGAAGCTGTACTTACTGTTTCTTATGTTTAACAATATTTGACAGTATGGTGAAAGTTGTTACACACTGAGAACAATAAGAGGGGCTTCTTTAGTCTTGCACCCTTTAAATCGAGGTGAATTTACACTTTTGTTCAGATTGGCTAATGGTATCCGGAAATTCAATTAATGGCTGTTTGAATTTCACAATACAGTGACAAGCACAAGACTGTTATCATGAATATCTAAGGGAGCTGATGATGAATTTAACTCCTAAAGTATAAAGTAAAAATTACACATTCTTTTTAACATTTTAAGCAACACTGATGCATTATTTTTTTAAGTAATGAAATGATCAGAAAGTAAAAGAGCACCATGCAAAGTTTTGGACACACCAACACATTTTAGCTCTTCTAATTCTTAACATGGTCATTTTTATCAATTTGTTGTTGGGATTGTGCCTTTTTCACATCCTTAGGAAAGGGCAAATGAACTAAATTCAAAATCTTTATACATACTTTGACTCCTGAAACCTTGTCCATCAACCAGCAGCCAGCATAGTTCTTGAAAAAAAGAAAAACAAACGAATGCCTACAAGGAAGGAGAAGGATATATGAAAAGAGCAAAGTATTACATGCAGCTGATTCATTACACATAATGTAATCAAGAAATATGTAATGTAATCAATGATGTAATTAATGAACTTATAGAATTGCTAACAGCACTTACTGTGGTGCTTTAAAGTATGTCAACCCTTTTGAATGTTCAATATTTCTGCATAAATCTTCATCAGTTCTGAAAGTACTGATGCTTTCAGTTCCGTATCAGATGAGACCCCTTTGTGCACCAATAACTGCAATTAAACATTTCCAGTTACTGTTGATCAGTCCTGAACATCAGCTTGGAGAATTCTGGGTTTATTCCTCAGTACAAAAAAGCTTCAACTCTATTATGTTGGTGAGTTTCCTCCAACACTGTATGCTTTAACCATTTTTTGGTAGAGTAACTTATGTGCTTTGGGTCGTTGTCTTGTTGTATGACCCACATTGTCCTGATATTAAGCTCACAGACAGATGTACTGAAATGTTTCTTTAGAATTCTCAGGTATAATTCTGAATCCGTTATTCTTATGGCAAGCCATTCTAACCCAGACACAGCAAACCATGACACTACTACAATCATGTTTCACAGATGAGAAGGTTTTTAATGCTGGAATGCAGTGTTTTCCTTTCTCCAAACATAACACTTCATATTCAAACCAAAAAGAATTTTGCTCTCCTCTGTCCACAAAACATTGTTCTATAGTGTCCTGGCTTGTTCATATAATTTAGCAAACTGCAGACAGACAGGAATGTTCTTTTTGGAGAGCATTGACGTCCTCCTCGCAACCCTGCTATGCATATAATTGTTGTCTAGTGTTCTCCTGATAGTACAATTAATAGCACAATAATATTTGCCAAAGAGAAAAAGGCCTTTAGTTGCTTTGAAGTTATCTTGGGTTCCTTTATGACTTTGTGGACTATTACACACATTGCTCTTGGCATGATCTTTGCTGGTTGACCACTTTGGGGTAGGGTAATTATGATCTTGAATTTCCTCCATTACACAATCTGTCTCACTGTGGATTTGTCCAAACTCTTTAGTAGACCTTTCCAGCCTGATTCCAGCATCAAAATTATTCTTCAGAGGTCCTCAAAAATGTCCTTTGTCATGCCATGATACAGTTCCGCAAATGTGTTGTGAAGATCAGACTAGATCTTTGTTCTTTAAATAAAAAAGCGCCCCCTTGTGAACACCTTGTGAAAAGTGTGAACACGTTTTTGGTTGGAGTTTTGATTGTTTTCCTTACCTTCTTTTAGGACTCCTGTATAGTACCCTATATTGAAATAATTGCTCTGTTGGTGGTGTTTCACTGACTCAAACTGCAGTGGGTTATTGAAATGGTGAAATAATGTCATCATTCTGCTTCTTTAATTGCAATATTTCTATGACATGATTTGCACAAGACTGTACTTTTGTACATAAGACAGTAATTATCATTCCTCCATAAACCAAACAATTATCACACAAATAATCTATTACAATATAACAATATGGTAATTTTTTATATCTTGTTCAAAAGTATTGCAATATTTTTTCCCAGGATGATTTAGCTGACTTTAGTGTGGTGGTACACAGTTCGACGGTGCATAACCTTCACAAAAGTGTCACAAGTCATATGATAAATCTTTTTCCTGCACACTCACCACAAAATTTCAATCTCATAAGTTTTCAAAGAAACATCTAAACAGGTTGGACCTTTTTGAAGATGTGTCATGTGGAGTGATTAAGATTTGCTTTCAATTTGTAAAAATATATTTGGAATATATGATGTGCGGAAGTTTATTGAAAACAACACCTGTCAACTGCTAAACGTATGACGAACAGAGGATGGCTTCTACAACAAGATAAGGACCCTAAACGCGTTTTACAATTCACAAAGGAGTATTTCAATTACTGCAATCTTAAGGGTTTGTCACCTTCCTTACAGCCCTAAAGATCCCTGGAAATATTGCACAATTTGTGGCTTGCTTGGCTGTTTGTATATGGTTGGCACAGCAGTTGGTGTTGTGTAGTGTAGGGGGTATAACAACATTGTTCTTGCCAGGGGTTAGATTTGATTTGCTGGCCGGACAAGCACACTATGGCTACCTGTATAAATGATTCAAATGTAATTGGCTTTGGATTTGGAGTCAAGACTTAAAATCAGGGATCATTTCTTCCAAAAGCAAATTGTAGTTGAGTTGTTATATTTCTTGAATGGTCAGTAAATCAAATAAGATGCTCTGCTTACATAGAGAAAGGGAGTTGTTTTCTACTGGAGTCACAGGACTACAAAATCTCTGACCAATCAGTTCCCTTGACTAAACGAAATGATTTGGTTCAGTACCTGCCTAATTACCCACCTATCTCATGACCCTGCCCACATGCATGACCTCTGTGAGTATACCTGTTTGCACATGCTCACACTCACACTAGAACTTGTTTGCAGTTCTAGTAACAGAGAGATAGAGATACAGACAGAAGGAACAAAGGCTTTGACCCGAAGAGTTTGGATAAACAATGGAGTCAGACCAGAGTGAGCAGTGCACTGGGTTTGCAGCAGTGGAATAACCCGTGGGAGTTAAAAGGCTTTTCTACTGAGCAGGTAATTAGTGTGTTTTTCTGATTATGGCAGAATTTGTTGCTTTTTTTGAAAATGTAGCCAACATAGAGGCACTGTTAAGCTTCTCTCCTAGTAGAAATCAGGTTCTGAGTCTATGTGTCACATTGAGATATGGAAACCTGCTGTTTGATGTTCAGAGAGGGTTCTAGCTGCACCTGGAAGCTGCTGGCTTCTTTATGGACTGTTCGCCTTAATTGACATCAAACTTGGTGAGATGTTATCCTCTCGTGCACGGTTGGCAGACTCTGACTTTGGTGTTTTACAGTTTTACTGTTTTAGAGTCTTGTGTGGACAGAGAGGGTTTCAGAAACTCTAATGACTGGTAGAGCTATAAAGGTGCAACAAAGATCAACACCTTCAGTACAGATAAAGTGACAAAATGTGCTACCAAAAGGTTGAGCAGAATGTTAAACAACTAAGGTTATAGGGGGTATTTGAGGCATTCGAGCTTGCTTGTATGGCTAAAATGTGTATCAGTATTATTTTAAGATTTAAGATTATTTAAGATTATTATTTTAAGTATCAGTATTTATTTAAGATCTCACATATATATATATATATATATATATATATATATATATATATATATATATATATATATATATACATTATAGCAATTCAAACTGAGCCTACAGACATACACAAACAAACATTTTTGATTTATATTTNATATATATATATATATATATATATTAAATTGCCATTCCAGGGACATTGTATAGATTTGTAATTTATTCTTGCATCAATAGTAGAGAGAATAAAAAAACAAACCCGTTTATTTCATCATGTATAGTGTGTTTGAAAGTTTTATTTATTTTTCTTTATTTCTGCATAAATTTGAGGGTTTTTTGGTTGCAGTTATTGATGTCCAAGCAGGTCAAACCAGTGTAATCAAAGGTTCACGTGCTTTTGCAGCTCTCAAATATGAATCAAAAATGATTCAAAACTTTCAAGCACCCCTGTATATTATGAAAGGTGTGAGTACATAAGGGAGGTTTGGAGAGTGAGTTGCTGGGGCTGCCTTGGGAAGCTTGTGTGCAATATCGCTATTCTAAATGGTTCGGGAGGCAGCTTTACCTCTGAGGCAGATTCAAATAACCGGTATGTGGAGCTTTAGAAAAGTTGTATTGTATCCTTCCTGTATTGCATGAAAGGTTTGCAGTTTGACATTTCGTTGTTAGTTTTTAAGAAATTCTTGTCATCTGGTGTCGGCTTCCCAGGAAACTGCTTGGAACAGCCAGTTTACTTCTAAGGCAGCATTTCACAGGCTTCTCTACAATCTTTTATTTATTGTATGCCAATGTGGAGAGCACCATGATGATTGTTACAGTGTTACATTAAGAGGCACATCTTCAATTTCATGATCTAAACATGACATTAGTGCTGAAACAAAAAAAGATCTTGAACTGAATTGCAAAAACCCAGCTTTTTTCCTCAAATAAAGCCTTGAGGAGCAGATTTTTAAATCTCTGCATTTCTGATTGTGATTCATTTAAATTGCAAGTGAGAAATGAAGAGTGTAGAATGGGTTTTACACAACACACACCAATTAACGCAGGGAATAGATTCTGAAGGTCACTTTGAATTAATTTTTGATTTAATGTTCAACCATTCTGATTGCTAACTGTATTAAATCTACAATATAACTCCTTAATTAATATATTATTATTATTATTATTATTATTATTATATTATTATTATTATTATTATTATTATTACTACCTCTCTTACAATGGTGCTTCAGTTGTCTCTATATTGAGAGGTTATAATTTAAAGACTAAAATTAGTTTAGAATGTATGCTGAAGGTGTAAGAACCTACTTTTTTTTTTACAAAAATCTACTTGGGGTGGGATACAATTTTGCACAGGAAGACAGAAGAGTTCACAATACTAATTAGTAATGTACAAATGCTTCACATTCTTAAAAATAACACATTTAAAAATGTTTTTTTTCAAATGAATGTTTTGTAAAGCTTAACCTCTTCCTCTTTGGAAAGCTGGTGCAAATATTGCACATTTAGTTTACTGTCACTTATAAACATGGTTTACGGTCATGGCTAAAGTCCTAATCAGATATAGAAAATCTCTTATTTTTCATTATTAACATGGGAAATCTGTCTTACAGGGTGAAGGGAACACTGGCACCAGGTCAAACCAAGCTTTTGCTTGCTAAAGCAGCAAGAAATAGGCAATATAGAAGATAATGCACAGGAAAGTCTAGGGTGACATCTGGTGGCCAAATATACCCTAACAGAAAACACCAGATAGACAACCCTAACCCTAACCCTAACCATAGAAAATGAGTCAAAAGAAAGCTATTACCCTCCAGTTAATTAAGGACCATACATATGTTTATACTGCCCACAATTGACATGGCTCTGATCCTTAAAGATCAAAACCTAACTGGGACTGGTTTCCCCAAAACATTATAAATTAAGATGGTGGATTATTGTTCAGTGTAATGGTCGCTGAGCCATTTAACCATCTGTGAGTTAAGATGCTTTTGGTCAAATTTAGTGTGGTTGAACAGATTTAGAATACATAGAAGAATAACCTGGATAACACGCTCATATGGGGCCTGTAGCCTAACTGGAAACCAGAACGTTCACTCCACAGGTTCCATGTCGGCCCCAGATATGCTTTCCCACTATGGTCCATGATGGGACCAGGAGGGTTTAAACATGTTCCCCATCTGGGTTGCAGACGGCATGAGACCTAGATGGCACCCTTTCAGTTAATATCAGGACGATTTGTACTGGCGGCTCCCTGGGGATGTTCTACAACATAGAACCAGCCTTAATCTCACACACCCTGCAATTCTATTCAAGTGCTTCTGGAGAATCTGATTAGCTGGGTTTTGGGAAACAGATGATAAACAGGGTGGTAGATTTCCAGATGTTCCAGGTTTTGTCAGGAGAGTTTGTAGATTGTGAGTTGTAAATGCCAGCTTCCGTCACAGTCATCGGATTGTTGAACCCTTCACTCTTCAAAGCTTGTTGTCTTTTAATCAGCATGTTTATTAGCTGTGGTTTGTAGACTACGTGGCTGATTTTAGAATAGAATAGAATAGAACTTTATTGATCCCTTGAGAGGGTTCCTTCAGGGAAATTAAGGTTCCAGTAGCAGCATGGGATTCGGCATAAGTACAGAAGTAGTAAGATAGATAAAAAACAAATTTAGTAAGAAGCACTAAATTATAGATAGATAGAAAAAACAAAATAATTTAGTAAGAGGCACACTAAACACTAAAACACTATATAAATGTATAGAATATATAGTATAGAGACTATATTACAATATACAATATAGATAATAGTGCATGAGAAAAGGGTCCTGTAGGAGGCGGTATTGCACATTATTATTGCACTTGAAAGAAAACTGTTTATTGCACATAGAGTCCAGTTGTGTTGTGGTGGTCTGGTTGCAGGTTACTATTAACTGTTGACTGTTGGTTCGGCACCTACTCATTCCCATCCTTTATCCTCCTGTTACCACTCCTCCCCCCAGAGAGGAGTTGTACAGTCTGATGGCGTGCGGGACAAAAGAGTTTTTAAGTCTATTGGTCCTGCACTTGGGAAGGAGCAGTCTCTCACTGAACAGGCTCCTCTGGTGGCTGATGACAGTGTGTAGAGGGTGACTGGCATTGTCCATAATGTCCAGTTGCTTCTTCAGAGTCCTCTTCTCTGCCCCAGTGAGTCCAGCTTTGTGCCAACCACAGAGCCAGCCCGCCTGATCAGCTTGTCCAGCCTGTGTGTGTCCTTCTTGGATATGCTGCCCCCCAGCATACCACAGTGTAGAACAGGACACTGGCAACCACAGACTGATAAAACATCCACAGGAGATTCCTGCAGATGTTGAAGGACCGTAGCCTCCTCAGAAAGTACAGCCTGCTATGTCCCTTTCTGTACAGGTGGTCGATGTTACATGATCAGTCTAACTTGCTATGCTGCCACAGCCCGAGGTACTTGTAGGAGTCCACAGTCTCCACCTCATCTCCCTCAATCAGAACTGGTTGTGACTTTGGTCTGGACCTCCCAAAGTCAATGACCAGCTCCTTGGTCTTTTGAAGATGTGATTAATTTGCAACCAGTTTCCTTTTTAATTTATTTTAATTCATATTGTGCTGTGTTGGTGAGTCTGTTGAGATATTAAATACATAGATAATATGTATCAATTAAATATGTATCAATTTAATGACAAATTAATGCAAACCTAAAGCTTTGGCTAAAGTTTTCATTTCAGACAAAAATGTAGGTCCATCCCTAATAAGAATGCAGTTTTTTGGAGGAACATTCTTAACAAGTTATCTTGTTTAGCCAAAGACAGTTTAACTAAGGGTACCACAGGTGGTCACAACAGAAAAAGATTTTAAAAATATCACTGTTTAGTGCCAGAGCCATTCAGTGTCCAGTGCCATTGCATCGGCACTAAATTTCACAATGAATGCTAGATATTTCTGTTTGTTTGTTCCCGGTAAGTCACCAACCAATGCATCCTTGGTTTTCAAGGTCAAGCAGGAAAACATCCTGGGACATTAACCATTCTTGGTAACTGTGTTATTGAGAATTGGAATGAAATTGTGGAAGAAAACATCAAGCAAGAAAACACTAGAACATATATTAAGAAACAGCCAAGAGGAACCACAATGTGTCTGCTTTTCAGTGTTTTTGAATGATGAGAACTGATGGGACCAATCTTGAGAACTGATGGACTCACTTCCAGTTATAACACTTTTCACTCTACTGACTCGCCAACAGGTTCAGACCTTAAACCCGCTAGATATCTGTTGGGGACTTGAAAGACACTGGCAATCACGCTGTGAGCTCTTGGATCATGTCTTTCAGTTCACATATTGTGAATGTTGATTTGTCTCTGACTAGAGATTTTTGTTTAGTCAACTTAAACGTTTTTTAAAACATATTAAAGAACTGGGCTGGGCAATAATACTAGAAACTCATATTTAAATATGCTTAAGAAAATGTCATTATAATAAATATCACAAAATAGTTTGCAATGTCAATATTTATAAAAACAATGTCTGGCCCTAATAGAAACATAACTTTTTTTAGGACTGATTAGGCAGTTCACAGTAAACGGTCTTCCAAATTTGCACTGACCTTCAACAATCACTAACCCCACATTTAGCTGTCTGAAATGCATTGTCAGTTAAGGGGAACGGTGGAAGTCAACAAATTCTTAAAACGCAAGGTCTTGAGAACTGTTGCTGGCCAACAAAGTAACCCCCATTATTCTGTCCAGAAAGAGAAAGAAAACACTCAGATCACAGTAAAGACCGTCAGAAAAATGTAAAACAATATCAGCAAATGTTAAGACACCAAAATTGAAAAGAGACCTGTTTCTGCAACAGGATGATCCAGAACTAACCCAGAATCGACCATGAAGTACTTCAACAGAGACTGGGTGAAGCTTATGAAAATCATTGGATCTCTAATGCAGAGTATACAGACTGTCCATGCTGTTCATTTAAAATGACCCCAGAATATACCAGAGCTTGAAGTGAGTCCTGAACCAAGAATGTTTGTGCATTCCACACTTAGTATTTGACTTATGTTCTACCTTTTAATGTAATAAAGTAACATTGCACTGATATTTTTACCAGTTTGCTGCAGAGATCATGTCTACTTCATAACCCCTTCAATCCTACGCTCATTATTCAGCTATTAACCCTAATGCAGAAACCTTTGTGAATTATTTCATACTTGTTTTGGTTTAGAGTATCGTGTGGTGTCCCACAGGGCTCTATTTTAGGGTCAGTGAAACTGACGTTGACTGAAGTTGATGACTAGTTTAGCAGCTCTGAGAGTGAAGAACTGATGTGTGAATTTGCATATGAGGTCTAAGAAGTTAACCTAACAAATTAACCAAATATAGAATTTGTCTGGGGCACCCAAACGTTTGCATCCAACTCTATGGTGAAGCCTATTCTCCCTACTCCTCCAATACTCTTGCTGCACTGTCCCCTGTCTGGCTGCAGGCTAATGGTTAGACACTGGATGGCAGCCTTGTTTCATGAATGCTTCCTGTGTCTACTGCAGAGCTGTACTTCTACCAGGCCTCTTGCACAGACGGCAAGGTCAAATGCAGCCCTGTACTTGGCTTACATACCTGCTGCACTGGTTCTGGGGCTATGGTCAAAGATGCCTTAACTTCTTAGTGGTGTCATATATCGCCAGGATCACGCGCACCATTTCCTTAGACTTGCTTTACAATGCTAGATAGTTCATTGGGTTATTATTTAAGAAAATAATGGTATATAAGTAGTTAGATAATTACTTGATCTACTGTGATTGTCATTAACACTGAAATGGCCATGATTACATTATTTATAAATAAATAAATAAATATTATATATATATATATATATATATATATATATATATATATATATATATATATATATATATATATA
>CM067515.1:24457296-24562242 GCA_034509495.1 Acestrorhynchus altus | reverse complement strand
AAGGGTTACAGAGGATAAGTCTTGTTTGTTTTATGTGTATCATGACTGTAGGTTTCTCTGATGCTGAGTTATGAAGCCTAGTAAAGTGCGGCCCTCAGGGTGTACAGGTTATAGAGCCCATGACCTACATTTTCACCCGTGACGTCTGTCCGAACTTGTGTTAAAATCTACTTTTACAACCTGTTTATCCCTTTGAATGATATATGTAAATGATCTATCACCTGATTGGATAATGCTATGCTCCACATTATTCCTACAAATAAACAATAATGAAAGATTTTCAGGAGCACGTACTGTTCAGTATATCTTTAGTCAGCAATAATCTGATTTCTCACTGTAATATAGTCTCATCTATATATCATCTGTATGTACTAACATTAATATATCTGATATATCATGTTTTCGCCTTTATCATTCCTCTTTTTTGAGGAAAGGAAGAATGGGACATCTGTTCATTCAGGTCTTCTGAAAGCAAGAGTATTAACAAGAGTGTATCATGCTTTTGATGGAGTAACTGGTCTTGTAACTGTGTCTACTGTCCACAAAAGATCATCTACATTTTTGAGCATTGTTGTGAGGATTTAATGGCATTCAGTGAGCTCATCCTCAGGTCCCCAAGTCATCCCAAAACTACTGGATGGAGAACCATCATTTCAGAGAACAGTGTCCCACTGCTCCACACCTCAATACTGGGGACTTTACAGCTCTAGCCCACACCTGGCATTAGACATGGTTCCAAAAGTTTCATGTTTATCTACTCCAGAGTCCCATTTTATTGGCAGTATTGTCTTTTACAGGGACTAGACAAACTGCGTGCATCTGCAATGTGTGACGCTCACAGCAATGGATGCAACGGACACAGCAATGGAGGCAACTTTTGGACATACAGTGTAGTCAAAAGAACCTTCACTTCAGGTATGTGCAGTATTTGCGTGTATGTCCATGAACAGAGAACCTGAGAAAAGTAAATTGAATCAAAGTTTATTCATCACATAATTTAATGTACAGACAAGATTAATAACAAACTTTACTGATTTAGCATTTGAAGGCGTGCTACTCAATCACAAAAGCATTTACCATAGTGTTTCCTCTAACGATCATAAATGTGTCTCTGTACATGCTGCTCAAATGTTAGACAATGACAATATTTACATTTCTCAGACAAACAAAGAAAAAAGACAGACAAGAGTGACAGTCCCAATTACAATCAATCACTTTCAAAAGCTGATGTGTCTCAAGACCAGTCGAATGGTACAAAGCTACTGTGTTCGCACTGATCACTTAAAAATGCAGCCATCGTTTGGTGGGTTTTGTTTGTAACCTATTAAACGCAAAGGACTGAAGTTGAAAAGGAAATGAAGATCCACCTTTCTCACGTCTAAAAGCCAACCAACCAACAAACAAAAATTCACATATATAAACACACATATTGCACATAGTCTCTCAATCCACTCCACACAGAAATAAAAACAGATACCTCTAGTGGTAAACACCACAAAACGTAAAGATACTTGAGTAAAATACACTTCCTCTGAAATAATCACGCTCTTACTACCTCGTTCTTTCAAACCTAAATAAAAGGGAAACAGTCACTGGATCCCTTTTTCCAGCCATGTGAACTGCACCTACTGGGCTGGGAAATGAGAACTTGTGGATGAATTCCCATCAAAGTGTTGTGATTTTGAGATTAAGTGGCTGCAAACAATCACAATTTCTCATATCAATATGTGTATAGCATCACTTATGGGTTTCCAAGAGTTTCCTCCTAAATGTAAAACTGATGCATTACGATATCAAAGAGGGAAAAAGGTGCTCAATAGTAATGTAGAGAATATATATATATATATATATATATATATATATATATATATATATATATATATATATATATATATATAATATTATACAAAGACACACACACCTGGTAAGATACATAAGAGATATTCTTATGCAACAGGAGCCTACATTTCTTCTGTTTGTTCACCTCCACATCTCCCTATCGCTCTTAAAATGTTATTGGCTGCTTGTCGCTTGACAGTCCTGCAGTACAGGCTGCGGCACAGCAGGAGCCTGATTAAGGAGGAGATCAGAGAAGGGCTCAAGTGGATGGGAGTGTCAGGGTGGTGACACCAAGGCCTCCAAGGTGAAGGTTAATTACCGATATTTGGGTAAACCAACAGACTGAAAAAGCAGAGCAGCAGCTCCATCTTCTGGCCAGAGACTGACAACACATACTGTCAACATCTTGATGCCGAACTGAATGCTGTTAAACACACCATCACTTTGCTAGAAGGCAAACAGCATGTGCACACTCCATATTAAGCCTAAAGGTAACGACAACGAGAAGCGCTTGCTGTGCCTCTTCCCCCCCCCCCGTGTCCCTTATGTTTGTGCTAAATGCAAATCTGTTTTTCTCAGTGCATAAAAAAGGAAGTTTTGAGTTATCAACTGTGGGCGTTCCCCGAGAAAGCTCTTCTGGAACGAAAGGCGCTGAAGTGCACGAATCTTTTTAAGAGGCGAAAGCAGCAAGTAATTTTTTGTGAGCTGTTCAGCGCCGTTATCTGGCTGTGGGTTTTTTTTATTCTTCTTTTTTTTTCTTTTGCCTGTTTCCTCCGGCGGAGCTGTAATGAATAATTAGTGTAGGGGGAAGATAAATAGCTACAGGCCTTGCTGGTGCTGAGGAAATCCATTTAGGTTATTACTCCTTACATAAAACCCATTTTCACTCTAAGAGCTGACTTTACTGTCCACGCTGAATAACAAACAGATAACATGCAAACAAACAAAAGGAATACAATTACTTTCTCTCCTCCCTTCTTCTTCCTCTGGAAAGAGCTCTAGAGAATGTTCCAGGCCCCAGCGGACAGACGGAGGCCCGAGGCTATCCCGTTCCGTAGGGGGCAGGGCTGCAGGACTGCAGGCCTCAGTGGGTTGTGCTTACGTCTGTTAGTGTTATTAGAGAGTTATCTGTCAAGGGGTCAAGGAACGTGGCAAGGAAAGGTGTGTGAACGGCCTCGATCGGAGAGCAGCAGTGAGCGGAGGTCAGCGGCCTTCGCATTTCTGAAGGAACACCTTGAGGAATATTGATTGAAGAGCGTAATTTGATAGATTGATTTAAGGTAGTAATTCGATGCAGCCTCTGGCTGGTGGATGTCTTTTGGAAAGCTCTTTCTGCCTCTCTCTCATTCTTTGGCTGTGCAGTCTCCTTTCTCTGACCCCTGGCTCTGAGGTACAGGGTCACAATCCCATCACTGCTTATCTGCTGCCTGCATGCCGTCGGGCTTATGATTTCAGCCACACTATAAGAACAGCTTAATGAAAATCTCCAGCAAAAACAACAGCAGAATTCTCTTATGTTATGTCTGATGGTGTGGACAGTGCTGATATACAGCATGCTCAGTCATGTCTTGCTGTGCGGTCAGGTCCTCCCAGCACAATCTCTCCTCTTCGCCAATGTAAACCTCTGATTGAAACGCTGCAGAATGGAGCGAGGCAGCACTCAAAGCTACAAACCACCTTCTGAAAAAAAAAATCAATGGTAGTATATGGGTCAGAATATTAAACTGTACTGCACTGTATTATTTGCTCAAACAAAATATTTTTGGTGTGGTCCTCTGAGAGATGCTGGTAGAATTCCTTTCTATGTCAGAACTGTGGGAGGGAAGAGATCCATCTCTCCATCTCCCACTCAGTCTTACCTGAATGAATCACAGTCTCACAGTCAGTCTTGTCTCTGTTTCTCCTGCATGGCCTTTGAGTTGTTTGGCACGATATTTTACATAAACATAAACATGGCATTGTTCTTGAAACAACATAAGGATGCCAAAATAATCAGCCAATTAATAGGAATTAGAATGATTCACCGTAAACAATAATATGACTATTCATCGGCAGTGTGGGTGCTGGCTGAGAACTGGCTTTGCTGATTCAGTCACGCACTAAGGTAATTCATACTGTAGTACCCGAGGCACTGCATGAAATTAGATGCATATCTACTTCATCAGTGCATTTTTTTTTTTTTTTTTTTTTTTTTTCTTTCTTTTTTTTTTCTTCGTAGGCTGGCTTCCCTGGAGAAGTGAAGACTTTTCAAGGTTGCTAAATCCAGGCCCCTTCTTACTGTCATGAAGTTAGACTGAGATTGGATAAGGAGCTCCGTAAGTGTGGTGTGGAGCATGAGCAGTGGGGATGCTCAGAGTTTTGGGCCTTAAAGGATGGCATGCTGCGACTGCGCTACATGAGCTTATTAATTTGCTTTGAGAGTGAGGTGTCTGTCAGCTCTGTGGGTGCTGATAAGGTGTAGAGTGAGTGTGTTTGTGGCTATGCGTGTGCAAATGGATGGGTCCGGAAATGGTCCTGGAGTCCTCCCAACTCGAATAACCTGGTGTTTTATCAGATTACCAACCATTTTGTGCTGATGTATGGTAGCACAGAGAAGTCATGATTGTACAATGAAAACATGGTGGTACATGGTTGCACAGAAAACAGGCAATTTAAAGCATATAAATAACTCCATGTTCAGCCTCCATGTTGGGGGTCTTCTTTTCCATGGGACTCAATGATCCCTTCATAATATCCTTTAGTGCCGGACTAATTTTTAGTGTGTGCTAATTAATAAATTGCCAATAACTGGCATGCATAATTAACATAAAAGAGCTAAATAAAATCATAAAGTTTTAAAATCATCTAAATATTTGTGAAGAATTCTTGTGAATAACACCTGAATTTTGCAGAATTGTGCTACAGAATTGTTTCAAATGGTAGTACACAGAAAACATAGTAGCATGTAATAGTGGCCCACAGAAAATGTGGCAGCACATGATAGCCCACAGAAAATGCCTGTGACCTTTGACCTTCAAGAGCTCAGGAACACTTCAGAAAACAGTTTGTTACTCCAAACACCGCTGGCTTCTCTGGGCCCGAGCTCATCTGAGATGGACTGACACAAAGTGGAAAAGTGTCATGTGGCCTGACAAGTCCACATTTCAAATTGTTTTTGGAAATCATGGACGTCGTGTCCTCCAGGCCACAGAAAGAAAGGACTGTCTGGATTTTATCAGTGCAAAGTTCAAAAGCCAGCATCTCTGATGGTATGGGGTTGTGTGAGTGCCCATGACGTGGGTAATCTGTGAAGACATCATCAATGCTGAAAGGTACATACAGGTTTTGGAGTAACGTGCTGCCATCCGAGCAACATCTATTTCAGGGATGTTCCAGCTTATTTCAGCAAGACAAGGCCAAGCCACATTCTGCACGTTACAGCGGCGTGGCTTCATAGTAAGAGTATTAGTTTTGGGTACTAGTTTGAACATTAAATATCTTGTCTTTGCAAATCATTGTATTCTGTTTTTATTTATGTTTTACATAAAGTCCCAATTTCATTGCAATTGGGGTTGTACAAGTGTATCATAGCCCACAGAAAACATGATGGCACACAGGAAACATTCACATGGTAGTGCACAGAAAATGCAGCACACATTAGCACAGAAAACATAGCCAACATGACTGCCTATAAAGAGAGTTTTCACACTGTGCCCTGTTTTCTTCTTACATCCTCAGTACATTTTCTTGTAAAATGTAACATTTAACATCTTTGTGTTGACTTTTTACACTCAGCCCATGTCTGTATGAAATTCTCACGTCCTAACACTAATATAACTCTGCTCTCCACTCCATAGCTAATATCAGGATATTTGCTCCACTTTGTTTTAGGACTTATTTGTAAATTTAGTCAGTGTCCCAAATGTTTTCAGTTGTACTTAATATTGTGGCTGAAGTTCATGGATGAAGACTTCAGTTGATAGTTAAGAATTCTTTTCTTTTTCCTGTAAACTTTTACTTTGAGGTTTTTGCATGATGGAGATGATTTACAGCCTTTTCTTGGGCAGCAGTCAAGTGTAAATCTCAGAGAACTCTGACAGGTCTACTGAGCCTGAAGTCAGACCGTTGATGCTCTCAGGTTTTACTTTGTTTGTTCCTCACTCATTCACTCTTGTGGCCAGTCAAAGCGAATTCCAAGACTTTTTTTAATTTACAAATCCCAGCTGAACCCAGTTGGAATTGTGAACTGTTAAACATAAAACTGTGGAGCATGAAAACGCCACATACAATTTTACTGCATAGTAGTTCGAGCCCCACTCTCCCCTAGTAGCCTTCCCTAAGATCCTGAAAATGACTTGGTGCAAGCTGGTCCACAAACTTCCTGAGAACAGTGTGAATTGGAGCTGCAGAAAAAAAGCAAGTGTTGGATTTGCTGGAGCAGGACCCTACCTTCTGCACACACACACACACACACACACACACACACACACACACACACACACACACACAGCTATCTCAAAGCACTTTGTGTGCAGAGAAGTGGTGTGGTTGCTTTCAGAATGAGCACCTCCTCTCCACATCAGCGATGAGAGACAGGGGAGCATGACTGACAGAAGTAGGTCTGTCTTGCATCTCCCCTGCCTATACCCCTCTGTCTCTCTCTCTCTCTCTCTCACACACACACACACACACACACACACACACACGCACACGCACACACACGCGCACACACACTGTTCTTCACACATACACACCCTCCCCTCTCTCTCATGTTAAATTATAGCATGGCGTGTGAATGTGAGTGAAAGTCATCAAATGAAGATTAAAGACAGCCCTGTTTCACTGACAGCTTCGTCTCCAGGCTTGTCCCTGCGCCTCTGGGGAACAGAGACAATTACATTTAGAATGGGATTCATTCAAAGCGTTCAACAACTCATTAATTGCATATTGCAAACAGTACATTTCAGCAGAAAGCACTGATGAGTAACAGCAAGAAGCTTTGAAAAAAACAAGCCCCTGCCATTTTGTTACGTGCCTGAATTCACAATTTGAATATATAGATGATGATTGAAATGAATGAATGATGAGTTGAACTGTAGTTTTTCCCCTTATTATTGCTATTTTTATGGTATTATAATCAAATAAACATAATATTATGTTTCTGTAAATTATTAAACAGGCTGTATTATATGTTCTGTAGGATGTAATAACAAGTGGTTGTCTAGACTGTCTAGTGGACCAGCAAGGAAAATACAAACTTGGAAAAATGAAATGATGGGGACAAACAAGCATTCACTGGTCATTGACAGGTGACATGAGGTGTGTTCCAGTCACCCCAGTACTTCCCTGGGAAGTGGATGACGCAGGCCATTTTAATGGAGGTTCTGAACCACAGGGCATGAAAATGTTCAGTTTGAAGGGAACTTGTGCAGGGAGTAGTACATCACTAAACAGGAACAGCAACACATTTATTTGTATTCTCTTGCTTTAATGGAAGGACAATTTAATGCAGTTGAAGGCTTATATATTCTAGTCACAACTTACATTGATTACAGTCAGCTTACCTTTTCTCAGTCTTTTGCTCAAAAGGTAAACCTATTCTGCATCCAAAAAAATCTATGTGCGCTTCATTGGTTGGTTTCAAAACTGTTCAGGTCATGCACTTATGAACACTTTTATACTGTAAACAGGATAGTCAAGAATATACAAGTATTGGAGACAGCAATGATAAAAAATGTGGAATCTATAGAAACAAATGGTGATGGGAAATCCACAGTTTCGCAGTCCTGGCCAAACACAGTTTTCACTTGAAGGACATGGACAAAGACTTATCACCATAAGTAATGGAATGGTATTGTTATGCTACTAATTCTAACTTCTTCTTTTAACCTGAAGGTCTTAAGGTCTCTAGATTCTAGCCTTGTCTACTAGCTAAGGATATTCTCTCGCTCTGGATAAGGGCGTCTGCTAAACGCAGTAAATGTAAATGAACCCTTAGGAGTTGCAGATTACTGATCAAACCAATGCAGATGTCACAGCATGAAAATAAAGACAGGCTGAACATTACTGCGCCATTTGAACATTTGAGTCAAACGTGCTGGCTTGAAATGCCACACTAGTTCATGTTTGATGTTGATACATCAGAGTTGGGGAACTCCAGCAATGGAGGGCTGGATTCCTGCACAATTTTGTCCTTTTGCCACCCAAACACACTCAATTCAATGGATATCAGCAAACTGTGCTGGACTCCAGGAACTTGCCCCCCCTTGCAACGTACCATGAAGAAACTGAGAAGTAATATAAATGTGATTCAAAAATGATGGCCACACAAAAAAGCCAAAATGAGATGGGAAGCATGATGCATTTATCATCATAACATTTCTTGTATGAATACATGTTTGAATCTGCTGAATCTTTTCTACTGAAATGTAGATTTGTGGCATTTAGCTGACTCTCTCATCCAGAGCGAGATATTACAGGGGTGGGCCAAAGTAGTGATAGGAGTGTTGCCCAAGCATTCTTATAGGTGTAGCAGAGCATAGCTGCCCAGATTCGAACCCAGTCTCCCACATGGCGCCACACCAATCAAAAATTCTTACCTATAAATCCTATTTAATTTGCCAGAAATCTAAACCTAGTCAATTTAGTTGTCAGCAGTAGCAACTATGACTGGATGTACAGCACTGTTTAATTAATTCAGACCAACAGAAGCTTCATTTGGCTTGGGTTTGGTTAGACTGATGGTATTCATGTTGATGGCACTCTCAGTGTTTCAGTGTGTAGGTCTGGGTGGTATCAGACTTGCTGCAGGGGGGTAGTTTGAGGATTGATGTGCCGTATGTTACCTTGCCGCTTTTTTAGCAGCCAGTGCTGGGCCTAGAATGACTCACCGGACTCCCTCGCACTGCACAGAGACGGAGAGAAAGAAAAAGCAAAAAAGAATTAAAAAAGCAGGTAGGAGCTGGAATGCTGAGGCATTTGGAGTGGGCGCTTTTCCAGAGTTTTTAAGGGCATTAATATTTCAAGAGCCCTTTGTTTTCCTTGGGGGCACTATTTTACCAGCAGCCAATTATCTGCAGAGGAATCATGAGAGCAGGGGCTTCTCCTACTCATTGGTGGTAAATTAGCAGCTGCGTAGTTTGAGAAGGGACAGCTGTGTGTGTGGATGATTCGTGAGACCTTCATGCTTGTTTTGACCAGAGCCAGCAGGACATTTACTCATTTATGATGTGTGATTATGTTTAACATTGAGTGCATCTTAATGCAGATTCTCTGTCCTCCATGCTGATCAGATTTTCAATAATATTTCCAATAGTATTTTATTTCATTCTGAGATAAAATTAGTGCTGTAAACAGGCTTGTAAAACTGCATCTGAACTCAACCAAAGACACATTATATTATATTTATACACAACATAAAAACAACGTAAAGTGGAGTTATAACAAATAATTGTTGGGAGAAGACCATGCCCTGAACTCCTCACTCCTCACTTCACTTTCAACAGTGGGGGAGCTCAACTTCCCACTCATACCATTCTCCTCTTTATTACAGCCTATCATGGTATTGTCTGAACTAAAAAAACACTTCATACGTACATTCTTTGTCTAAATATTAAGTGTCATGATTGGCTGCTTTATTCATTTTAACTTCATAATAGAAACTGTGTTACAGGAATGAACAAGATTTTCAAAAATGGTTATCACTCCCAGCGGTCAACTTACGACCTACGTTTCTTTTGCTGCTGTAAAGCACAGTTTAAGTCGTTTTAATAGAATAGTATAGGATCAGCAGCATATGAGGAAAAAAAGTCTATATACACATCAAGTCAATGGTACTGGTTTTTATGACATCACAAAAACAAAATTAATTTTTTTTTTAAATGTTTTTTTTTTTCTACTCTGGAACTACAGAGAGTGTCTGGGTGTAATGACTCCTGTTGATTCCAAATAGAAACCGTTCTAAAGATTAAAGCTAGGAATTCATACAATGAGAGAATTTCATAATGTCAGAAATTGGACATTGGGTACTAAATATAGGTGGACCTTTGAGCATATTCACAATGTACTAATATAATGCAGACACACAGAAGTGAAATGATTTGAACAGAGAACATTACAAAGTAACCAGTGTCATTGTATTACCTGAACCTACACCTGAGCCTAAAGCTAACCCTGATCTTAACTATAATCATAATCTAAACTTAACCTAAACTTAACCCACACATAAACCAAACCTTAAGCTTAATTGTAACTTAAGCTGAACCTAAACTCACCTTAACCCTTACACTAATGCTAAACTCATCATAGTATGTGGAATTCTTAGTTTCTGCATTTTTACAGTTTCTGCACCTTTATTAGGCTGATGCTGTATTTTGGATTGTTTGTATATATTGGAGGCTGTTTTATGACTGGAGTGCATTGTAAATTGCAATATATACACAAATTGTGCAAAAATTATTGGGATACATTTTAGTCTCATGTATGAAAAAAACACAATATCTCAAAAATGTGTGTATTTTATATATATATATATATATATATATATATATATATATATATATATATATATATATATATATATATATATATATATAGATCTTGTTGTGTGACCAGCTAGTCTGTTTTTCCAACAGGCCTCAGTAACTAGTGACATTAGTTTCAGCCAAGACTTCCACTTTGTTCATTGAAAATGCACATTTATAAAAAGCAGATTTAGGTAGATCACATTCGTTCGACTGATGCAATTGAAAAGTCTTTACAGTTACTGATTTCCAAATGAGACATTCATTCAAATTCCTGAACATTCCCTTTTTGATGCTATGATTAAAAATAAGAAATTCAAAAATCTGTCAGAGAGGAAGGCTGATTCCACAGCAGTGGCTCTATGAATATGATATCGCCTGGAATTTGAGGCTTATGGCAATTTAAACTTTCTCCATTTGCTAACCAGGTCCCACACTGGTAGTTGTGTGCCAGTGTGTTTAGATGGGGAGCAGCAGTCGCAAAATGCAGCGCTGGGATGCTGTTTTCTCTGAGTAAATTAATTAACGGCACATCACTCTGCAGAAGCTCTGGATGCGGCTGAATGCTTCACTTCTCCAGCAAGCAGTGCACTGATTCTGTTTCCCCTGACGGCACAGCGGAGGAAAGTGGGCTCTCTGAGGAAACCATTCAGAATTCACACCAGAAAAGCCTTCAGCACCGGCTGAGAGCCAAGGAGTTCACACTTCGTTTTAAAAAAAGCCTAGTGTGTTTGTTTCAATGAGAAATTCACACATCAGAAATGCTCAAAATAATGGAAAGTGTATAGAAAAAGGGAAAGTACAATATAATTGTTAGCAGAAGAAAACCTTGGATCTCCAAACTGAAAACACAGAACTTTAATAAGCATGATAATAAACATTCATATTTTATATTGTAGCTATTGTAACAATATTTAAAATTTTGTTCCAAATAACTATAACTGATTGTTACTGTTGTGTTTTCAGATGACTTGTTTTTAGATTTTGACATTAAACCATGGACTCCAGTTGTCAAGAAGGCACTGTGCAGGTTGGTGTGGGCTCTACCGTATATTGAGCTAAATAGATACTTTATTGATCCTGAGGGAACTTGAGGTGTCCAGTAAAGTGCAACTGTATAATTCAATAAATAAAGATGTAGTATAATATAATGAGGTATATAAAATACATTTTCTGGAAAGAATATACAAATTATACTAAACTATACAACCCCCCCCAAAAAACAACAACAAAAAAACAACAACAAAACAACAACAACAAAACAACAACAAAAAAACAAAACAGCACACAAAGAACTTGGAGTATAAGAATGAATAAGTTGAGTCCAGTGGTGAAGTTGCAACTGGATGATCCTCAGTGCAAAGAAGGATGTGCAAAGGCTCAAAGTACAAAGTTATAAAATTACAAGTAGCTGAGTCTAAAATATTACAAAATATGGACCAGAAACTGAATAACAAAAAAAATTAATATGCAGTTATACATTGAGACCAGTAAACATGTGTAATAATGAAAAGTGAGTGTACTATGAGGTCTTAAGATTAACTCAGTCCAACGGTGGTCTCACGTACCCCCAGGCAGAGTTAATTAGAGTCTGTTGGAACAAATGATCTCTGGAGTTGGTCAATAGAGCAGTTCAGTAGAGCAGCTTTCATGATTATGGTAGGTAATGGGTGAAAGGCATTGTCCATGATGGAGAGCAGTTTGCCAACTCTGCCCCTTCCAGTACCATGGTATCGGTGCACACTGACCAGTCCAGTTTGTCATCCAACTGCAGTCAGTGGAGACAGGCTGTGGTGGTTGTCCTGGTAGTCCACCACCATCTCCTTTGTCTTGGATATTTTTAGCTGCAGAAAGTTCAGTTGGCACCATGTGACAGCCATCCACCGGTATCCTGTACTTCTCCTCCTGCCCACTCTTGACACACCCAACAATGGCTGTGTCATCCGAGGATTTTATACACGACATGTCCGAGTTGTACTGAAAGACAGATGCGTAGAATCTGAACAGCACAGGTGAAAGCCCCCACAGCCTCACATACTGTAACCTGCCAGTGAGGTAGTCTGTGATCCAGGTTACCAGGTGTGGGTTCACCTGCATCCTGTCAAGCTTGTCTTTCAGTAGAGAGAGCTGTATAGTGTTGAAGGCACACCTCAGCTGACCTCTCCTCAGCTCACTTCACTGGTATGAAATACATTGTCATGGCATGCATTGGGTCCACTGGTCTTCCTAAACATGTCATGTTTTACTGCTTGGTCACAACCTGCGGCCCTTTATGTACTTCATGTACCCCCAACATTCCACTGGACCCACATTGTCCAGAATTGTTTGAGTTGTGGTGAATGGTGTGTGGCCTGTATGTTTGTCTGACATGTTCCCAATCGAGCATTTATGGGACGAGGTGCAGACGTTCGTTCATACCTGAAATCCTGCATCTACTCTTGCAGCTGTGGTTGGCTGCCCATACGACATGGCTTGAGCTCCCTCCAGATGGTTTTCATCCAGTTGTGGAATTAATGCCAGGTTGAGTTGCTGCACTTTACTGGGGTAGAGGGTATCTACACAATATTAGTTACTGTCCCATGACTTTGGGCATGTCTGTCTATAAAGGTTTATCATCTAAGCTAATTTGCATCTTCTCTCCCTTGTTAAGGATTTTTAAAATTAAAATCTATGAATGAGTGCATCTCTGAAAACACGCAATTTTATAAAACTGAAAAAAGCTTTTGAAATATTACACTATTACATTACAATGTAATTAAGCTAATATGACATAATTATTGCTGCCGAATGTAGAACATTTATTAGTAGTAGTTATTTCCCCAAATGAATGCTAAGGACACAGATGGAAATGCTGCAGTCTCGATTAGACACACAATGTTTGCTTGAAACACACATTTCCGTCTTTTCTGAATTTCTCCTTCTGGGACTTTTCCAGTTTTCTTCAAAGTATATGTAAAAAAGAGAAATGGCATAGATAACATGAAGTGGGTCAAAGAGAAATGTGTATGTATGTGTACACATATATAATGTGTGTGTGTGTGTTTTTGTGTGTGTGTCTGAGAGAGAGAAGATTAGTGGAGCAGTGGCCCATGTTGGCCTTAATGGCCTCCACCGTATCTGACTAGCAATTACAGCCCCCCAAATTATGATCTATCCAGACAGAGAGGAGCATGCTGGCCAATGGAGATGGATGGGCAGAGAGCGGAGGAGCCCACTGCAGATTGATTATTGATTTGCTGGACAATGATGGATTGGGGAGAGAGAGAGAGAGAGAGAGAGAGAGAGAGAGAGAGAGAGAGAGAGAGAGAGCGAGAGCGCTGGGAGATGAAACTAGGATTAAAGGAATGTGTGAGGCTTTTTCGGGGTGGGGGGTGGGGGGCGGTGGTGATAGATGAGTGTTTTAGGGTTAAAGTGACACTACTGCCTGTAGAAGGAGGTGCTCATATTCCACTCAGAAAAGTTTGGTCCCAGATTGTTGTTGAAATACTACTTGGTCAGTTGTAAGAGAGCTGAGAGATGAAGATTTTGATTGGCATATATTTAGGTGCATTTTGAAGAAATGCTCTAGAAATGATTGTTTACATCAATTAATTTGGAAATATAGACTGGAGATCACTGAAATATGGGTCAAGATTTTATGTATTATGTGTTGATTGTACAGAACTTTTCCAGTTCCAGTTCACAGGCTTTAAGTGCCAGCTGATCCAGCACTCTAACAATATAAGCTATATGTCACTAAGGCAGTGCAGTTTATACAGCTTTACAGACATTAAAACCACAAGAATTCAATTTAGCTAAATAAATGTATCAATTTATTTATCTTAATACCATGAAAAAATATCCAGCTCTCCCATATTGTGTGTCATACTGGATCTTACATTTTCCATGGAACCAACCAACCTGTTGTAAAACGAAAAAGGTGTTTTCTGCCTTTACTCTCTCTTTGCTGACAGTGTAAGTGCATATTTGTAAATTTAAAATGTAATTTACTTCTTATTTCATAAAGGGGGGACAAATGTCTTCATTTTGGATCCAATTTCATCACATCCAATTCCCCACCT
The DNA here is from genome assembly GCA_034509495.1 of Acestrorhynchus altus. NCBI lineage: Eukaryota > Metazoa > Chordata > Actinopteri > Characiformes > Acestrorhynchidae > Acestrorhynchus > Acestrorhynchus altus. The sequence goes on along the minus strand of CM067515.1, from coordinate 24,547,841 downwards.
ACTGGCTAGGACTCTTGCTGTCACAAGATGGTCCAAGTACTGGAAGAGCATTCTCCAAGACACATGAAGTGTCACAATCCATTTTTAAATCTATTGGTAAAGCAACACCTTTGGACAGCTCAACATGCTTGGAAGTGGACATTTACGCGTCAATTCTGTTATGTTTTATGCTTAACAGACTCCTGTGCCACACGTGAGTGATGTGGGTGGAGGAAGGTCAGTCCTGCTCACACAAAGAAAGTGAGGCTGAATATTCTCTCTGGGATTGATGGAGCTACCTTCACAAAGGCCTTAAAGAAATTCTTCTGAGAGGTGTTTGGTTAGTTAAGACAAGAGATTCCTATTGGTAAAATATTTTCTTAAACTTGTGAAAGTAAGTGTTCCAAATCAGAATGACTTTATTAATTCTAAAGTGTAACCTCTAAATAGTGTTGGGAAAACTCATTCATTGTTTCAAGAAAAACAGTTTATCCTGCTTAGGGCTGCATAATATATCATTTCAGCACTGTAACTGCAATGGGGGCATGCACAATAGAGGCAACGTCCAGTAAATCAAATATAATTAAAATTATACAATTTTTACTGCTTGATACAAAGTAAAATGTGTAAAACAAAGTTTCATTGTCTATAATTTATATGGACACTCTGTTATTTTTGTAATATGAGACACCAACAGCTGGAAACAAAATCCAACATTTGTTTGTATATCAAATAATATACCCAGTATAATAATGAATTACAATCTAATTTGTCAAAAAACTGAACACTGCTGGAATCTTTGTAATTTTTGTAAAATGGTTTTTATCTGGATTTGAACAAATGTCTTATTTGATGCAAGGAAAAGGCCTTTCCTGCAGAGAGCTGTCAAGCCTCACAGGTCAGTGTGTGTGTGGGTGTGTGTGTGTGTGTGCGTCTGCTTAGTGTGGGCTCTTTGAAGTTCAGTGTGTGTTTGTGAGCAGAGGCGTTCTGCTCATCCTCTCCACTCTGTCTTTCATTTGGAGCATCCTGCGTGAGAAAACAGAGAGACAACATTATCTAAAGCACATAGATGCACAGCTGTATTTGAGCAGTGACTGTGATGATCCGGCTTCAAAGTAACTTGGTGTGTGTGTGTGTGTGTGTGTGTGTGTGTGTGCGTGCGCTATTCTTCAATCAGATTTTCAATGTTTTGCTGAAAAAGGTCAAACCAAAGCAGTGATGGAAATCGCAGAATCTGTCGAATGAAGTCATGTTGAAAACCTCAGTCCCTTCACTGCTGGGCCGTGCAGTACAGTGCAATACAAGATATAAGCTGTAGAGGCATGAAAATGCATTGATATCATAATGAATCAATTTAATAAGGCCAAATTAAATAAATTGTTCATGCATTTACAGTCACATTTTAGTAAGTTTTTCACTTGTTTAAACAAACATTCTTCACAGCAAATATGCTTTGGATTTCTTGTGTTTTGTTTTTACTGTTTGTATTATTTACATGTTGTTTTAATGATGCAAAATATTGGAAATGTATGGGTATTGGCCGATGATTGCTTAAAAATCTTATCGTGTCTTCTACATTTAGTTTTTTTTATGCACAGAGTATCAATTTTATCGCCCACATTTCCCGTATCAATACCCTTATCACTGTACAGAATGTCACAAAACGATAAAGCAACTGATTAGAGAGTTTGAGTTATTCAACTTAATTTTTACTTCTGCAGCTCAGTTCAGACAGTAGAACATACAGAGGGAAATCAAGTCAAAAACCATTATCATTAGTAAATGATCTTGTCTCTGGACAAATAGGCAGTTGGACAGTTGCTCTAGAGCTGTGAAACCATGTACGTAACTGTGTCCAATGAAGAATGGAAATGCAGCTCAGTTAGAAATGTTACGAACTTCAATTGATGAAATATGTATTGCTGACCAAGTTATGTAAAACTAAACCTGGAGGTAGGAGGAGAACATTGGGCTAAACTGAGTTAACTAAAATAGAAAAACCTCAGAGTCAGTTTTATTTTTAGTTTCAAGTTTAGATATTGATTGTTTACTCTCAGGTTTGAGAAACTGTAGAAAGTATAAAAATAGGACTCAACTTCTCACAAGCTCTCAAACTTCAGAAGAAGCCGTGACTTTTCCTGGAGTGATGCCTTGCTTAACACGTCTTGGCAACTTTTCATGCATTAAAAAGCCAGAAGTAGACATTAAGGAATTAGAAGTCATCTCGTAAGCAAATATGGTGTTGAAAAATTAGCCTCTTTAGATTATTTTCTATGAGAACTGTACACTGAGCATATCCTCTGCTTTAGACTAATCACTGGCAAAAGACTGATGAGGGCTAAATTAATGCCCCTAATGAAGCCATTAGTGTAATTAGAACCGTAGCAATCAGTCGCTGTTTTGACCTATTTTTTTTCCTTGTCTCATAAATGGTGGAAAACACCTTAGTACTGCTAACAAGTGTTCCTAAATCTGTCACAGCTTCTCTCTCCTATCCACAGTGTGCACACGCGCGCACACACACACACACACACACACACACACACACACACACACACACACACACACACACAGAGAGAGATATAGAACCTCATGCTGTTGGCTCTTGGCCTCTCTCTAGCATGTGATCAGCCTCATTAGACCTTGCTGCCTTGCTGAGTGGGTGGAGGCGTGTGGGAATTGAAGTCGTTTCCATGTGCTGGTCTAGCAGCCATCTGTGCCATCTATGTGCCGGCCTGGCAGCCAGCTCTGCCCTAAGAGCAGGCCTTTTCCTTCATGGAACAGAAGAGCAAAGTTTCAGAGGGAAAACAGAGGCAAAAGGGCACATCAGATCATGTAGGCTGTGGTGTTGGCCAACCTCTTGTGCAGGTTTGGCACTGTCACTTAAAGCATAATGTACTCAGCCTGACTAACTCCCATGCCTACCAAATGCATCCACAGTTAACTTGCTTTATAACAGCAGCTCTCCACATCTTTCTCTGTGGGGGGGTAACTTATGTCTTCCTACAGTGATGAACTGGCTGCTGGGAGCGTGAAAGGGATGGTCACCAATCCCCCCCCCCCCCCCCCACCCCAACAACAAAATGAAAACGGAGCTTATAAAAGGTCAAGTCACGGTTATTTATACAGTATAGTCCTTTAAACAGTGGGGTTTGTCACAAGCACAAAAGGGGTTTGTGCCTCAGCGCAAGAAAAAGAACCTTGAAAAGAACCAAGAATTAAAAGGGGAATTTGCAGTTGACATGTTTTAATGTAATTTGCAGTTGGCAGCATTCTTTTACATTGCATCACTGGGCCAATAGAATGATCCAAAAACGTATAGGTATAAGTATAAAGCTCAGTATACATAAGAGAAATTGTGTTATGTAGTGTGTATACACACACACACACACACAAACACAATACTAAAATAGTCAAGGGGCACTGTCCTCAGTGATCCTCCTACTTGATTAATCAATACTCAAGAGATCAAAATTCAGCTTTGTGAGGAAATCCAGGTCATCCAGTCCTGTTTCTACATGCATGTGTGTTTGTACGCGTGTGTGTACAGGGGTGTAGTGAAGAGCTTCTCAATTGTGTGGACAGGATCACCTCTTCAGGAGTGAGCTGGTGTGTATGATGCAATGTGCTGCTTACAGTCCTTCCAATTAGCCTGTGTTTACGGCTCTAAAAAGCTCTTTTAAGCCACATTAAACATGCACATTTCACCAAATGGCTGCATGTCTGCAAGGTTAATGAATTTTCTCTTCAGCAAAGCACCAGAAATTAACAAGTGGATCTCTGAGATGGCAGCTTGAGAGCAGCTTTTCATGTAAACAAACTTGTGCCGAATTCCCCTGTCCACACACACGCGCACACACACACACACACACACACACACACACACACACACACAAATAACTTTGCTTATATGAGGACTTTCCTCAGATCACAGCTGGGGGTCCAACAGGTCCCCAAGATGTGCTGGAATCAATAACACAGGGACTTCACAAACAGCCGCCGATGAGACCTGAGCAGTATCCTGCTTTCCAGAACCATAAATCGCATCCAGGAAGGCTCAACAGAACCAATCGTTTTAACACCTGCTGTTTGTTCCATCCTGCATGTCACATGCTCAGTGTTGCAAGCAGGTTTGGAAGTGTACACCAAGCCCTTGGATGCAAAACATTCTTCAAGGGAAAACATGACATTTCAGCCTGTTTGAAGTCTGTTTGCCTGGTGGTTGTATGAAGGTCTGCATGTATTATGACCAATATGATGTATTTTGTAAAATCCTTTTTTGCTGCTGTGACTATGAAGCTTTAGCAAAAGGATGGAGTAACACTAGCACCAGAACAGCAGTTGTGTGCTGTAGATTGCAGACATGTGGGGAGGATTATAGAAGAATAGCAGCCATGTAGTGTGGGCATGCAGAAAGAGGATGGTAAACTGGTCTGAGGACAGTAGGTACAGTAAGTGCCAAAAAGTGTTATCTAGTGTGATTCATATAGAAGAAACGACCACTTTTTTATAAACTAGATGTAAAAGTGTGAGTGCATAATGAAACTTTGCATACGATTACAGTGTTTACCAATTTACAGAATCAGAAATACTTTATCAATCCCATGGAGGAATTACAATTATTACCATTGCATCCACTTACGTAAAAGAAACGGGACCAAATAAACACTTGAAATATATACATGGAATAAGTTTTATTTTCCTAGAATCATATGCCCAAGCCTAGAACCTCACCTAGAACAGCAGCACTAATGTGGGTTGAAAGTGCAAGTAACATTAGCTAGTATTTGAATTTTGTTTCTGGTGTGAGCAGACTACGTTTTCCATTTTAGGAAGGGTACAGAAAAATATTCCCTTCAAATGAACAAATACTGTAAAGCACACTGTGTAAAGGACGGGGAAGACGAAAGAGCTTAAACATGTCAATAATCAAACGTGCTACGCTGGCCGAATGTCATGGGATACCAGTATGTAAATTGATTGATTATAAAATGGTGTTCCCGCAGCGGATAGCTAGGGAGCTCCCACATCTATACAAGTTGTGATGTGTCATCAGGGGACATGAATCATCTGTGAGTCATGATGGTCTCTCCCAGATGGATGGGATTTCCCATTTTCAAAGTTTTAAGGGCATTTAATATTCCTTGATCCACAGTGTCAAAGTAGTACCAGGAATTTGTCATAGACAGCATTACCAACCACAGTGGATAGTGCAGCAGTTGTCTATGGTTGCTGATTGAATTGTCAATATAAGGTGACGAGCGACTCAGGCATAAATGACTGCCACAGGAGCCCCACATACATATCGTGCAATGTTTGGCAACATTTTGCTACCATACGATATGGGAGCAGAAGACACACAGAGTGCCTCTGTTTACACCACATCACTGGACACAACGCCTCACCTGGGCTTGTGAGTTTATCAATCAATCAATCAATCAAAATTTATTTTTATAGCGCTCTTCACAACTGAAGTTGTCACAGAGCAGCTTCACAGAAATTAAATAAATAAATAAATAAATAAATAAGAAAGATTAATACAGAAACAGAAACAGAAAGTATAAATGACAGATCCCCTAGTGAGCAAGCCACATGGCGACAGTGGCAAGGAAAAACTCCCTCAGCTGGAGGAAGAAACCTTGGGAGGAACCAGGCTCACAAGGGGAGGACCCATCCTCCTCTGGTCAAACTACTTATACATGGTTAGGGGACACTGGACCCCTACATCTCTGTTCTATTACTCTGGTATTGAAGTAATGTTAATTATCTGGTGGACGTAATATTAACAGTAGATTTCTACAGTTGGTGATGGTGGGTGAGCAGCTAGTCCATGGCAGTGTGGGAAACTAGTCCAGGTCCAGTTGGTGGAAGGTGGAGAGCCAATGTATACATGTATCAGGGGAGCTTGGAGTCCTTCTCAGGTGGGGCAGAAGAACTTGGGGTTAGGACCTAATCAGTTCTGGCTGGTGGGTCATCGTTAACTCGGAAAAGATACAGAGATGAATTAGTTTGGAATTTAAAAAGAGAACAGAGAATGTAAACATTACCAGAGTGTGGTGAGTGACTCCGGCAGATCTAACTATAACAGCATAACTAAGGAGAGAACCAGTTTACTAACTGGACCCTAGAGAACTGGCGACACGTGTTTTGGTCTGAAGAGTCATGGTACCAATTGTTCATGTGGGTTTGTCTGTGGCAATTCTATACTGACGGGAATATTTTCATGGTATGGGTTGGGTCCACTAATCCTTTGAAACCAGTCATTGACTGGTTCTAGCTATGTTTCACTGCTTGATGACCATTTGCAGCCCTTCAGGGACTTCATGTACCCCCATACTGATGGGATATTCCAGCATGATAATGCATCATTATCCATCAGGCTCCATTACCCAAACTATTTCAGAATTGTTTCTATGACATTCCTGGCACACACGAGACACTGTGTGGACTGAGGAATATTAAATGCCCAAACAGAAATGGAATTTCCTATCCATCTGGCACCCTTTATCATGGCTTGCTCGAACTCTGATAATTCATATCACCTTGTCATGAGCACACTGGCCAGTGTTCAGCCTCACTCTCAAAATATAGCCTCACAACTTATACAGGTGTGGGCATTTCCAAGCTGTCCCCTGAGGTATAAATATATACACACTTGGAAACACCCTCACTGTATTCATATCATGGCTCCCTTCATTTGCACAGTCGTTTACGCACATTCATGTGCTGCCTACAGGCAATTCTTTGCCTGGCTGCTCTTTGAATTTATGGCATTCTTAACTTTCTTGTCAGGCACATTATTGCTAGATGTAAGATACAAGTAAATTGAAGCACATAGATGCACATAGATTGTTTTGGAGGCCTTATTAGACGTGTATGCATACCCATACGTACACCGATCAACCATAACATTATGACCACCTTCTTCACTGACCACACAGGAGCTCTATAGTTGCAGAGTGTAGTCCATTTGTTTCTCTGCATACTTTTGTTATCTTCAGTCCAGCAGTGACACTGAGGGGTTTAAACACTCTAGCAGCACTGCGGTGTCATTATGTTATGTTTGATCAGTGTATCTGTAAGTGTAACATGCAAGTATTGTACATCGTCGTTTCATATGATGTTTCTATGGTATAAGACACTATAAATGTATATATACTGGTAAAAACAGAGCTGGACAAAGTGTGCAATAGTGTCACAAAAGAAGACATTTTTGGGAGCATTGATCAGTAGTTTCTGGTTTAACTGAGCTCATTTGTGTGTTGCTTTTCAGCAACGCCCTCCTCTACTCCCACGATGTCTGATGGTCTGATCTTGGGACTGTCTGAGTTGTGTTTGTAATATTTCAGTGTAGGTGTTCTATTATATAAGCACTAAGGCCTGGTGTTCTAGAGCTGCTACTGCTGGTGTTGAGCAACTGGTTCATGTACTGTTCAATGACAGATTAAAGAACAGTGTGAGAGACAAGGGAAGAGTGCAGCAGGAAAGAGGAGAAATAATTCTGAATAATGTATCACTGGTCCCTAATTCCTTCTGTTTAATACTCGCCTAAATCCCTCAACTTTGCCTAAAAAACTTCAACAATTTCACACTCGAGTAATCTTCAGATTTAATAACCTTAAGCTTTGCTCATTCCATAAATCTGAGTTTCACCCCTCCGTCCTTGCCCCCCCCTCCACTTCCACTCACTCCTCCACCACCACCACCTCCTCCTCCTCTTCCTCCTCATGCCTCCTCCATGCTCCTCTCCACGCGCCTGTGCGTTTTATCTCAGTAATAACACAAAGCCTCCTTCGCTGCCTCCCGTCAGAGCGATAACAGAAATTCCTGCCCATATTTTAATAGCTTCTCGCTGCTATCTCCAGCTCCAACTCCTGCGCAGCAAGCGCGCTCACCTTGGCAGCGCAGCCTGGAGGAGATTCCCCACCACGCAGCACGCATCTTAATGCAGGCAGAGGCTGAGAGTACTGTTACCATAGTGCCGCTCAAGGCAGGACCACTGCCCAACAAACAGCATGCACCTCAGGGCTGGAGCATAGGGACAAGAGACGTAAACATGGAACTGAGGAGCAGACAAGCCTCAGGACTTGTGTGACAAACCGGCCAATGTGAGCACATCTCTGAATATATTTAGATAACTCACTTGTGTGGATATTTTAATATACTTTATTAGAAAGACTAATACTGGGTAGGGCCTCCCTTTGTTCTCAAAACAGCCTCAGTTCCTCGATTGGCATAGATTCCAGATGTTGGAAATATTCTCTTGAGACTCTGGTCCATGTTGACATGTTTGCATCACAATCCTCCAGTCTTTCATGCTCTGAATCTCCCATTCTACCACATCCCAAAGGTGTTCTACTGAATTCAGATGCAATGGCTTGGAAGGCCACTGAAGAACACTGCAATCATTGTCATGCTTGCTCTCAACCAGAGAGCTGGAGCAGCTGTGGCTGGAGGTTGGAGAATTGGCCTTGCTGTTTCTATCAGGACATGCACGGATGGTTAAAGGCAGAGGTCATCCTCCTATGTGTGCAACACAAATGGTGATTGAGTGGTTCTTATTTCTGCCTTTCTCCATAGCCACCTTTGCCATCAATACAGTTCGTCATAGCATTCCTTGGAGATTCTGGTCCATGCTGACTTTGCCACATCACTGCAGAGTTTTCAGGAACGCGTCCTTGCTGTGGTACAATCTCCTGTTCTACCACATCTCAAAAGTGCTCTATTGGAATCAGATCTGATGATGGGGAAGGTCACTGAACTAATTGTCAAGTTCATCAAACCAGTTTTTGACCATGATACATTATTATGGTGGAATTAGAAGCCATTGCATGAAGTTCTACAAAGAGATGCACTGACAGAGGTTGCAACAATCACTCCAGTTTAGAGGTCTGCATTCTTGTGGGACTCATGGGTCCCTTCACAATATCCTATGGCATAGTATTAAATTTCAGTGGCAAGTAGCCAATCACATGAACAACACATGAATTGTGCATTATTGTGCCCCAGAATTGTGGACCCTGTAGATGGTAGGACCGAATATTGCAAAAACTGATATTGCAATAAAATTAATAAAAATATATAATTTTAGTCAGTGAGCCAACATGTCATGACATTCATGATGCCCTCTTTGCATCAAATATTACAATAAAAATAATTATAGAATCTACTTCAGGTTGACCTGTCATGGAAGATTATTTTTAATTTAGTTTCAAGCAGACAAAAAACAACATTTAATTAAATTACTCTTACATGACATTGCATGTCTTGTGATACACCACAATTAAGTCACAATTAAGGGCACATCTGAAGGACTGTGAGTGGGACCAGGCCTGAATATCAATAATGTGGGCAGGAGTCTTGCGCAGACCTTTGCTCTTGTGATCCCAGGTCCAGTCCTCCACCAACCTAAAATGAACTGACAATGTATGAATTCACAGATCACAATGTATTTGGTTATTATGGTAATCATCAGAATTCTGGTCTAAAGGCATATGTTTATGAATATTTTAATCTGCTCAGCTTCTTGATGTTGAAATATGTGATTGATCAATTTCTAAAAAAATCACCAGCATGACTTGTTTAACCTCACTGGCTGGTTAATGTTATAGTCTACACCATAAGCTACTTTCTGATATGATTTCTGTAGTACTTGCTATAAGCACTGCAGTATTTTGCCTGAAGGTACAGTATATCAATAAAGACAAGTTGCTCTATGACAGCGATGGAAGCAGAAATCTTTAGATCTTTAGAGCTACAAAAATCCTATAAAGTTAGGGGCTCAAACACAGGTGCTTGCTGTAGCTGTAAGACATGAGATTACGTGGCAAAAACTGCACCCAATCCATTTTAACAGTGTGAGCCCTCCAGTGTATCTGAAATGCTGGTAAATGTGATTTAAATAAGTAAGAGTATGAGCTATGCTCTGATGTTTCTCATTAGCTTCAATAGAATGGAATGGAATTTGTCCATTTCAAAAATGTTGTTCTGCAGGTGCTACAAAATGACACACTTGAGGTCTGAGCATGGACAGGTCAATGTAACTCATGCTAAACTTCCTAAGAGTAAGCCCAGACAGCTCTGAGAACATTGGTCACACCACCCCACCTAACCCATCAGATGCATGGCCAAAGTGATGTAATTACAACTAAAGCAGCAAGTTCAGACTGTAACAACTCAAAACACTCAAGCAAAAACAATTTGGCCTGTCTGTGTGGTGATGCAAACACGCCTGGATAGTTACTTGACTAAATTCATGCTACCATCAGGATGTCGGCAACAACCAAATCCACAACATTTGACTGTGTGATCAGAACCTTTCTTAATAACATCAAGACATGGGATGTTTCATGGTTCGACTAATTTTTGTTCACCAAAACATTTCGTATTTATAGAAGTATTTATACTTTATTATACTTAAAACGTATGTTTTTATAGATGACAGTCACACAGGCCAGGTTTTTCAGGAGATTCTAAGTTACTCAAATTTCAGTTGAGCTGTAAATATGAGCAGAGTTTAGGTATTTATATACATTTCACCATGTTCTGATGAAAAAGACTTAAAAAAAGAATTATTTGTAGTTCTTTGTAACGATTAGATTGACAAGAATAATTATTAGTTAATTATAATTAAAGTTCTTCAAAATACTTGACAGTAATGTTTTTCTACTGAACAAAAAACAAACCTAAATGTCATTTGTGATTTTTGTTATTTATGCATGTATTCTAAGGACTTTTATTCTGAAATTTGAACAGTGGGTGAGTGAAGTAAAAGAGCAAACAGTACCTCATTTTCCTCTGTAATATCTGGGTCAGTGACATCAGTAGCTCCGCCTCCTCTTGCTGATCAGTTGGAGTCTGTATGCAGGTTGAGCATGTACGTGTGGACAGAGCAGTAAACGGGCACTGGAAGGCATTTTGGCATTTAAACTGCTTCAAATGTCAATTCAGTTGAGAATGAATGAAGTTTAGTTTTTCAAGCTGGATTACTCACTGATAATTCATCACACAATGATGACCACAATGGTTAAGAAGGGTCTTGGAGTTTATGTGCATTACGTCTGTATGTTACTCTGATCCAGAGATCAGATCCATGAAAATGCATGTAACTGCCTTTGAAATGCAGACCTCGGGTTTTACGAGGTAAAGATCGTCAAAAATTCTAATATTTGTGAATTTTTTCCTAAATATAGATTTTTTTTTCCTCACAAAATGTTGGTAGGATATGCCCCTACTGTCCATATGCAAACCTATGCCCTTGGTCAGATCTGTTGTGATGGAACGGGGGACCTACCAGTATACATTTGGGCATACAGACTGTGCAAAGTGCAAAGTCTGCAAAGCAGGAATCAGCAGTGCACTTCTAAAGCTGCAGGAGGTGAAGCAGTTGATATTCAAATTTCAAGATGTTTAAAGCATAGCACTCATTCCAAGGGGAGGGGTGTATTTTTAAACGGCCTGTCAGCAGAGGTTTTCTGTGAGGAGACACCGTTCTACACATCGCACTTTATTTACTCCAAATATTCCCATTGCACCCTTTTTATCTTTGGGATCTTGCTCACCTGTTTTGCCAAACTCAAATAATTTACTCTTAAATGACGGAAATATTCTTGAAATATGTCTGAATATCTCTGCATGCAAATCAAATTCTGTATGGAAAGTCATTTTGCTTTTTCGATGGTGAAAGAACTGAAATGGTGTCGTTATAATGTGCAGGACCTGGATAAACACATTATTTTGATGGCATGAGTCCTGTGTGGACGTGCTCACTCCTTCACAGTGCATGCTTGAGAGGCTTCACCAAACATACTAATTACAGTGGCTCCATTTTTGAGGCGTCACGGGGGACTTGTGCAGCACAGGACTCATCACACTAGAAATCTCAGTGTAACTTTTTGGCACAGCCTTGGCAGAAATGAGCGTAACAGGGGCATAAACATGTTCTGATGAGTTTTAATCCATTTGAGTCAATAGAGGGGTATTTATTAAGTTTTGCAACATGCTGCTCGAAATTTCTAATGGGATTTTTATATTCAGCTGTATGAGGAGAAAAAAGAAGGGAAGGAGCTAAATTTCAGCACACCAGGAAGGAGGCTGTTGTGGTCTGATAGGAAAGATGCCAGCTTTAGAGAACTCTCTCTCTCTCTCTCTCTCTCTCTGTCTCACACACACACACACACACACACACACACACACACACACACACACACACTCTCTCTCTCTCTCTCTCTCTCTCTCTCTCTCTCGCTCTCATACATACACACACCTAGTTGCCAAGGCAGCAGAGAGAGGAGAAGTTAGCGACAGGAGGCTGATATCAGCTGCTGTGTGTGTTTAGAGTTTGTTTCGTTTTGCAAGAAAAAATGCTCAGTGAACGCTCCGTTACTCTGGGAAGGATGGAGCTATTTCCGTAGCTAAAACCCCAACAGTCAGCCTGAACTTGAGCTGCTCATATTGATAAAATTCAGTAACGCAATATTTTACTAATGACTATCATTGGTTTCTTGGGCATTCATTACTTGGGCTTACAATAACTGTACATCCTTATTCAAAGCTGATCTGATTGGTTTCAAGATATTTATGTAATTTACACTGATCAACCATAACCTTTAGGACCACCACCACCTCCTTTCTCAATTTAATCGGCTCCGAGCACTAGAGGTGCAGTGGTTCTATAATTACAGACTGTAGTCCATCTGTTTCTCTGCATGCTTTGTTATTCCATTATAGAGCAGGTACTGTGTGGGTGGTGGATCATTTCTCAGCACTGCAATGACACTGATACGTTAATGGTGTGTTGGTGTGTGTTGCACTGATACTGAAGTGGATCAGACACAGCAGTGCTGCTGGACTGTTTAAACCAAATAAGGTCACTGCTGGACTGAGAATAATCCACCAACCACAAATCTCCATCCAAAATCGTCCTGTGGGCAGCATCCCGTGAGCACTGATGAAGGACTAGAGGATGACCAACACAAACTGCAGAAACGGATGAGCTTCTATGTCTGACTTTACATCTACAAGGTGGAGCAACAAGGTAGGAGTGTCTAATAGAATGGACAGAGAGTGGACACAGTGTTTAAACACTACAGCAGCACTGCTGTGTTTGATCCATTCATACCAGCACAACACACACAAACACACCTCCACCGGTGCTGAGAATGACCCACCACCCACATGATACCTGCTCTGTGGTGGTCCTGCAGGTCCTGACCATTGAAGATCAGGATGAAAGGAGGAGAATAAAGTCTGCAGAGAAACAAATGAGTACAGTCTGTAATTATAGAACTACAAAGTGTTCCTGTATCGTAAGAGGAGCTGCAAGAGGAGGGGTGGTCATAATGTTATGGTTGATTGGGGTACGTATAACATTTACATTGTTTTTTTTTTTTGTTTATGTGAACAAACTTTTCTGTTTACAAAAAGGCTTTTAAGAGCCAACTGTACCCAAACTAACTCCACTCCAGAATTCTTATAGTAATTAACCTAATAAATGATTATTGCTGACACAGATGTGCAAATGCACATGGACACAGCTTGTCTAGTCCCTGCAGAGAAGTACTACAAATGGGAAAATAAATGTGTTGGCATCATGTCTAATGAAAGGCGTGGGCTAGAGGGGTATAAAGCCCCCAGCACTGAGGTGTGGAGCAGTGGAACCATCGCTGAAATTATGGTGCTCTATTCAATACATTTGGGATGGGTTGTGGAATTGGGGATGAGGTGTCATGTCTCTGAATGTAATCAAATCATCCACCCATGCCATGGTTAGAAATATGAGAAGCAAATGAACCTAGAGAGAGGGAGTATTTTGGGATTATTTTGGATTGAGTCCTATAGACAGGTCACTGCGCAGTTCAGAACATCATGATAGGATGCAGAAATGACAGCAAAGACGATGAGTTATTTTGTATTAACCACAGTAAAGATGGAAGAACAGCCTTTCAAAAAAAAACTGCAGGTGTGTGTGTGTCTGTGTGTGTGTGAGGGATACACTAGTAAATTCACAGATTAGGGGGCAGTGCAAGTGCACTTCAGTCATGTTGTCTGAAGTTATGTCCACTCTTTTGTCTTTTTTCCATCCAGTCAATCATCAAATCTGACTGTACTGTTATTGGAATTGTAATGTACAGACACACTTTGATTTGCTTAGTTTCAGAAGAAAATCATATGCCTTGCATAGAATTGTTGTAATTGTAATTGTGGGGTGACCCTAATACCAACATATTAAAGATGATGGATCACCCAGCACAGGTCGGAACACATCGTCTTGCACACAAACTGATTAGGCAGTGCTCATAACCTTCAAAATCTGAGCTATGTTCATTTAAGCCTCCTTCATGGCGGAGTGGCATACCTGTCCATCATTAGCCAGTCCGAGTTGCTAGTGGAAACAGTGTTCCAACAGATTGAAAGAAATGAATCCTGGATTGCAGTATACATCCTGCAGTTTGAATGAGGGGCAATTATTTGAAGTATTAGTTTGACTGGCTGTGTAGTCTAATCTCAACTGCGAAGTGCTGGGATGGGGGGTTAAGGCAGTGCGCTGGTTGCATCGGGGAGGGGGTCTGGGGGGCAGCGTCCGTAGGATTAGACCATGACATTCACCAGCTCTCATCTCCTCCCCAAAATACAGCACTGCTGCAAGGGGAGCCCCAGGTCTCTATCTCTCTCTGGTTCTCTCCATTTCTCTTCTCCTTTCTCTCTCTCCTTCTATTTTTTTTTTTCCATTTTCTCTATCTGACTCTCTCTCACACTCTCTCTTTTTCCAGTAGAGCGGATTTGCAGTAAGTCAGTGGGCTTTGTGTGCTAGTCTCCCATATGCTAGGTTTCTGGGCTGGCGTCTGTGGCAGAGAAGAAGCTGTTTTGTCTCTCAGATGGCAGTGGCGGACTCGGGGAATGGAGGTCCTGTTCTTGCATGTCTCTGAGAAGTTTAGCATAAGTCTGTGAGTGTCACTACATGGCAGGCAAACAGGACACTTTTCAGCCCTGCAGCTATCGCGGGTCCTCTTTAACTCTGTATGAATTCTCATGGAGCATTAGACATTTTCCACTAGAGGAGGCCGTCTGAGAGATAGCTTCAGCAACTCGGATTTTACAGCGCACAGAAAATCCCCCCTGCTTCACAGAGACATGGCTATATTAGAAGTGGAAATAGTATGTGATGGTGAGGCATTAAACACTTAGTGTATCTCGGGGTTAATCTGAAGTGGCCTGTAAAACAGCAACATCTGAAGTGTCTCTCAAAGCACACAGGTCATTGGAGTTCCTGATTTTAATGACCACTCAAAGTGTGCCAGAGATGTCTCCCAAAACATGCACACTCTTAAAAATAAAGTTTATTCCAGCGTTTCTTGGCTTAGGTGGTTCTAGACATTTTTTGAATTGGTATAAATCTGGTATAAAATGTGCATGTAAATATTAGATATACACTTCAAAATGGTTCTTCACAGTTCACAGTGAGATTCCTTATGGACCCAAAAGTGGTCTTTTACACTTTAACCCAAAAACAGAGGCTTTTATATATAATTAAATAGTTAACAAAAGAACCCACTTTGCTGCTTTATAGAAACATTTTTTAAATTTAAATGTTTTCCTATATGACGAACAACTTGAACAGACCCCGAACTGCCTGAAGTGCCCTTGAGCAAGGCACTGAAATAAGACTGCCCACTGCTCCGGACATGTGTGCTCACTGCCCCCTGGTGTGTGAAGTCACTAGTGTGTATGTGTGCATCACTGTGTGAGGATGGGTTAAATACGTTTCATGGGTTAATATGGTTCTAAACAGAGTCTGAATAGAACCACTGCTAAAGTGCCTTGAATGGTTTTGTAAGGGTGTACTGAGAAGACCTTTGAACTGTAACTGCAAATGTTCTGTAGCTAAACGGATGCATTTTTAAAGGTTCTTTAAAGAGTTTAAAACCTTCTGCATCATAAAGAACCATTTGAAGCAACAGTCCATATTTTGTGGGATTTAGTGATTTGGAGGCACGTTTACTGAGAATATGTTAGAACACCAAACCTGTGGAAGACTGCTGGAAGAAGTTTGCATTGTAGTGTGGTTTCCTTTCGGAGTGGATGAATCTGAAGATTGTAAGTTTATGTTCAGTTAGTGAGGTGTTCAGAGTGTGGTAGCTCACTTAGGTGGTCGTATAGGTTCGGAATTGTCTGAAATGGTGACTAGTGATGAAAAAAATAAACTTTTAACCCAATTTCTTTTCCACAAGGTCTTTAAATAAGATTTTAAACCAGACAGTTTTGTCAGTCACACCTATATCAGTTTTATTATTTTTCATAAACAACTTTAATTCATGTTTATGTTTAGTTCATCCTGTTTTACAAGCCCAGCTCCACTGATTTATTTGGATTAATAAAGGCATATTCTCTATTAAATATCTACAAAAGTGGTGTGATAAAGGCATCCTTCTAATAAGACATTTTCCTTTTACTAAGGAAACCTCAAATACAGGCTTTAGCCATTTAACAGTTGAAATGTAAAGCATGTAAGGCTTTGCTCAAAGAATCCTTTTTAACACCTTTATTTTCAAGAGGATAGGAGCCAAAGTGGTGCTTCCAAATTCTACATCATATTAGATTAGAAGTCCCCACACTTCACCACCGCTTACAAGATTTTAAAGAGCCTAAGATCTTGCTCTAGTTCCTTCATCTTGTTCTGATGTGATTGAGTTAAGCCGGACCAGCCTCTGATAATGGAGCTTTCTCACTGAAGATACAGCAGCAGGACCTGCGCTGCTGAAATCTATAAGACAGATAACCTTCAAATCTCAACCATCCATCCTCCCCACACCACTATGATGAATAGCACTGAATAAGAGGAAAAATAATACATATCAGAGTTTAGTACGCACATATGGCCCATTAAACCTTTTCCTGTTGCCTTTATGGCAGCCTTAATCCTTTTTAATATGGCAGGAAATCAATACTTTCATATTGCTGGCCCAGTTTTTGAACATACTCAATCAAATCCACTGAGGATTTGTCAATAGACCTTGAGTTGGTCTATGAGGTTTGTTTAGTGCTCGTCAGACATGCCATGGACCTTGGACACTAAGATAAATAAGCATAACCAGTGTTTATCCACCTTTTCTTTTGACTTTATTCTTCATCTTAAAAAAGTCTGTATAGTGAAGCAGAAACAGAACATGACAAAAAGTAAACATTTACTTTGGAACAGCATAATTCCAGGATAACATTAACCCCACAAACTCCAAGATTACTCAGGCTTACATGCGTTACTGTTTCACTGCTCACTGTTGACCAGTGTTGAAAAGGAGTTCCACTTTTAAATCTTGGTTTCTCTCAAGGTTCAAATTGATTTTAATTGAATTATTCAGTAACTACACTGCAAACTGGCTTAGTTACTCTTTAAGCTCCAGGGGACCTAAATACAGGTTTTTTTTTTCTAATTAGGTTAATCTTACTCTTGAGGACAGACACTATACATGCCCTATGAATTATGTTCCAGTAACCAGTAAATGGCTGACGGATTTCTCACTGTTAGGTATAAATTTTGCCCTCCAAAGGATTTTCTATATGGTTCCCAAAACTGGTCCAAATTTCTGCTCTGAAATCACACTTTGTTGAAACGCATGTCTCTTAGCAGTTACACGCATTTTCTGGACAAAGGGAATAGAAGACAAGACTATTAGACATTATGTAGCCGTTCTATGTGACATTCCCTATTACGTGCATTTTTCACACTATATGCATTAAAAATGCCTCAACATCAAAGGATGTCTGTTACTTGACTCTAATTCAACTTTAGAGAAAGCAGTGCCGATTGCGAGCCAAGCAGAGACCATTATTTCCAGTAACAGAATTGATGAAACCTGCAAGAGTTTGGAACAAAATTACAGCTTACAAAGTACTAACAGTACTAACTGAAAGGAGATTAAGTAAAATGGCCACAAGGCAGAATGCAGGTTTTATGGCTGTAATTCTGCCCATTTTGCAAATTTATCTCAATGCTCAAAATACCCAGTTCTCCAGAAAAACACCAGTGGCAAGCATACACTTCACTTGTGACAAAAATGAACAGTGTTATAGAAAACAATCTTTAAAGTAAAAGCCTTTGGCTCAAGCCTGTGGTTGACCTGTCTTGAAAAATATGGAACTTTGCAGATCCTGATGTACTTGGAAGGCAGGGTGCAGCGAACCTCTTGGGCAACCAGGCAGGACCAAACTGGTGTTGGTGGGGAGGGAGGAGGGTGAACTGTCAGCTCTACTAACATGCTAGTTTAGCTGTTTTCAGATTATCTTTTAAAGGCAGGTGTAAGTTGATTGGTTGAGGTGAAGGTGATGGATCATTACCAGTGTCCTGGTAGAAGCTTTTATTTCTGTGCAATTTGAGAACCTTCATCAGCCTGCATTCCCAGTTCAGGAGGTCTCCACTGCACCAGTATCTACATCTGGCTATGTAAGGAACGTTATGCATAAAGAGGGGATGTTCCACCTGTTCCAACAGAGACCTGCAACCTTCCCTCTTCTGTTAGAGATGCAGTGAATGCTGAGCTGAAACACCCCCAAGAGCCTGATATAATCGAGAAAATTGATGCATCACCTTGGGTGTCACCAATTGCTGAAGCAGTTATTGTCAACAGCTACACTCTCCCACACATTCGAAAAATTGCTTTCACAGCTGCTGGGATCTAAAATGTTTTCTACAATTGACCTTGCAAATGCTTAACATCAGGTTTCACTGCATGAGGGTAGCACAGATTTAACTGCTTTCAATACTCTCTTCAGGTTCAAGAGAGGTATACAAAGGACTGTCTTCAGCACCAGCAGCTTTTCAGAAGCTCATGACTACCGTCCTGAAAGGTCTCACTGGTGTCCAGTGCTTTTGGGATGATGTCACAATGTATGGTTCCTCAGCTGCAGCTCACTCATCTGAAAGCAATGCTGCACAAACCTCAACAGGCAGGCTGTGTCTGTCATCTCCAGACTTCTCATTGCTGTCCCTGAGACTACTAGGACAGCACATGCACCATTGACTCCAGTGGAAATTGGCCCTGCAGGCTGCAAATTTGTGCTTACGCAGGAGGATTTCTACTCCAAACGGCCAGACATAATCTTTGCTGTGGTACCCGGGCTGTTTTTTAATGCCATCAGCTTACAGACTCTGTGAGTGCGATTTCAGAACAGCCTGGTCTGAAGAGGAATTTGTACATTGGTGACTAAAAGAGCATTTGTGAATTTGAACAATGTGTACTAAATACAGTGCGACACTTGTGAATATGCATGTTTTACTTGCGCAACCCACTCAGAAAAAGTTGGTTTCAACCAAGTTACAAAGCAACCAGTTTAAAATATATGATCTGAACCAACCCCGAAACCTAAACCCTTACCATAACTTTAATCATAAAGTAAACCTGTCCTAATCCTGTCCTAATCTTCACCCCATGACCTAAACTTAACCTAACCCAAACATTAACTGTACCCTACACTTAACCTAACCATAAACTAAACTTGGCCTAACCTTTACCTTAACAGTCACAATAACCTGAACATAACCTAACCCTTACCCTAACCCTAGTCTTAATCATGCCCTAAACTTCACTATTACCCTAAGACACATTCTAACCTTTTTTCTGTTGCTTCTGCCTGAGTTTCCATCCATAAATTCCTTTTTTAGAAGGTCCAGAGAAAACGTAGCAAGCTTTAGTGATGCCTTTTTTCCCTCAGTTCTTCTTCATCTGCCTGGCTTGTGTGTATTTGGCAAAACAGTGCCACCAGTAGAGGGCAGGTCCTTGTAAATCGACATATGCACAAAATGTACTAAATACATGTGGTCAACTGTTATGAACTGAGGTGCACTTTAGTCAGATATGTACATGTTGCTTTAGAAATGAAAGCTAACCCAATCATCATAATCAAAAGCTGGCAAGCTGGTAATCTGTCTTTCTCTGCCTGCCTGCCTATCTATTCACTAACACGCTCATCTGTCCAATCCTTTGTTTGTTTTCATTTGTTCATATGCTTCATCACATTTGTCCATCTAGCTATATCAATATTCTATGTGCTTGAACTGCTTAGTTCTGCTGTTGTGTAGAAGGTTGTGAGTCTGAATATGTCCAATCTGGATGTTTTCTGCCCATTAAAAATGTAAAGATGATACATTTATGCCCTTTATACAGCAATCTTTTTTGTTTATCATTATTATTATTATTATTTATATTTGAAGAGTTTAATTTTTGTTTGCTTGTGTGTGTTATAGCTTTGAGTGTTAGTGTAGTTTTCAGAAGTCAGCTGTGCTTTACTTCCTCCCCCTGAGCTAGGATAGAATTCAAAGTGGAAGGGATTCTGGCGCTTACCATCTGTAATCTCTCTGAGTCTGCAGAGGGAATCATCTCACGCTGAGAGTATGGGAGAAGGTGAGAATTTCTTCATATGCTCAGACAGTAAAGGAAATAGTTGTCTTTTTCTTTGTTTTTTTTTGGCTTCTCTCGCCCTCTCTTCTCTTTCTCTCTGTCTTCCAGACTCGTGATTTCGAGGTTTTTCCTCTAAAAAATCCACACGAGATGCTGATTATGTGCATGCAGGAGACTGAAGTAAGGCTGTAATTGCAGTGGGGGCAGGATGCTAAAAGACCTAATTTGACAGAACAAGACTAACTATAAAAGCGTATTTATGTAATCATCTGCTGGGTTTAACCGTCGACCCAAAATACCTGGAATAAAGTGGGTTTAGGACTCCTGCCTCCATGCACTGCTGCAAGATTATTACTGTGGCCAGGAGTGGAGCTGGCAGATAAATTGTGCATTAAGACGTTTTGCTGCATTGAAATATGTCATTTTTATTCAGCACACAGAGGAAAGGCCATTAAAATGGTAAGCAATTTATTTATCTCTATATTCTCTATATTTTCTTCCCACTCTGAAATAAAAAGCTGTATCGCATTCAACATTTTTTCCCCCGCAAGACCATTTTCTCCTTGAGCTCCCAGGAAAGGGAAGTACCTGATTAGGCAGAGAGTGTTATTTGCTTATGCAGTGAGGCTGAAAGCATGAGGGCTGTAGTATTTAAGACCGTTCACACCTTCATTTCCTTTAGTAATTACCTCCATCATGGCTGACATGATCCTCACTTCCGGCCTCCTGGATCTGATGCTGGAAGGTCTGGAGCAGCAGCCTCTGGAAGCCCGGTAATGTTGTGCAGTTTGTGCAGAGCAAACTGCGCTACTACCACAACTGAATGGGTTGTCACAAGTGGCCATTAAGTCAGGGACAAACTGAACATTGAAATCAGTTAAATGACCTCTCTATGACCTCTCTCACCGTTAGCAGCTGCACTGGATGGTTACATTAAACCCTACACAGAAAACAGTGCACAGTGGTCTATTTTTATCTCCATTACTCATGTAAGCTGCTGATTTTAACCATATCTAACTCACTAGCTTTTCAGAGTAATGTGTGAAAAGACCCTCTTCAAAACCATTCTCTTCCAATCTATAGCCTGTGTCCTAAGCCAAAGCCTGTTATTCGCTGGCTTGAATATTTGATCACAAATTGTATAAAAGTAAATGGATATTTAGATTTATTATGCAGGAAGAATTCTAAAGCCGACTCACTCCATAGACTCACATTGTATTCAATTCTATAAACTATATGTCCAAATATTTGTGGACACCCTTTCAAATGAAGGCATTCAGCTGCTTTATGTTGCCCGCATTGCTGACAGGGATGTGCAAATGCACACACAGCTTGTCTAAGCTTTGTATTGAGAGAGTCCATTAGAAAAGGACTCTCTGGAGGAGATGAACATGAACCTATTGTCACAATGCCTACTGCCAAGTGTGGACTGGAGGGGTATAAAGCCCCCCAGCATGGATTTAGGGTGGCGATCATCCAACAACTTGACACCACTAATGCTCTTGTCGCTGAATGCAATCCAACAAAAGCAGGATAAACTCGTTTTAATACCCTTGATTTTGGAATAATTACCCATATGGTGTGTTTATGTAGGGGCTTCAAAGTGATTCAACTCTCTAAGCATTGGCGCGATCATTGGGAATTTGTGGATGGGAATAGGCAGTGATTGCATTTTATTTACCCTAAAAATAAATGGACACTATGGACAAAAGTATTAGGAGACTCATTTGACATTTTTCCTAAATCTAGGGTATTAGATATTGGAGCATTGCTATGAGGATTTGTTTGCATTCAGCTGTAGTGAGGTCAGAATCACCACCAAACTCATCCCCAAAGTGTTGGATGGAGCACCATCATTCCAGAGAACACAGTTTCACTTTATACCCCTGTAGCTCACGTCTGGCATTAGGTATGGTGCCAATAGGTTCATGTTGATGAGCTCCAAAGATCAGAGGAAACAACATATATACAACATACACCAATCAACCATAACATTATGACCACCCCTTTGTTTCTAGTCCACTGACCATACAATACGAATACAATACCATACGAATTACAGATTGTACTCCATCTGTTTCTCTGCATACTTTATCCTTTCACTCTGTCAATGGACTCCACAGGACCACCACAGTGCAAGTACTATTGAGGTGGTCAGTCATTCTCAGCATAGTGTGCAGAGGAGCAGATGGACTACAGTCTGCAATTATAGAACCACAGTGACCTAAAGTGATTCTTTATGGTAAGAAGAGCTAAGAAATTGACTGAGAGTGTAGAAACTGGTCATAGTGTTATGACTGATTGGAATATATAGAATTTTAATCTTCAAATTTTTGCTGTGCTAAGAAACACTGATCCCTCACATGATTTATTAACAAGATCAATTTACCTTCATGGCATTTATTATGGTCTTATTCAGAGTGACAGTGTTACTCTTATTACAGAGGTGGGCCAATGTAGTGTTGGAGTCTTACCCAAGGCCTCTTATTGGGGTAACATAGCAGAGTCACCCAGACTGGGAATCAGTCCTTTGATTGTCAGTCTTATTGTGCATAATATAATATATAAACAGTATATAATGTTTAGGATATTTTATTATAAATTTCAGTTTATTTCAGTTTCAAAACTTAGAACTTGGATTAGGAATCAGGTTTTATTAAAGGGAAACTTCTACTCTTAGCACTTACATATGCTAAAGGCATCAGTAAATGAGGCCATTAGTGTGAAGTGTGGAGGGTTAAAGTATGGTGTGAGAGCCTTTTCCTGCTCCTGCTCTGCTCTCATCTCTCCTCGCCTTGCCTTTATGCTAATGGAATCAGGGGAGAAAACCAATTGTCCTTAAGGAATGGTTGAATGAAATGTGCTGTAAATGCCAGTAGATGACAGATCGAAGAGATTGCTGGGATGAAAGTGTGTGTGTGTGTGTGTGTGTGTGTGTGTGTGTGTGTGTGTGTGGGGGAGAGAGAGAAAGAAAGAGAGAGAGGGTGATGGGAGGAGGATGAGGGGAGCTCCTGCGTTTCATCTCTGGCTGTGCTGTATGCCCCCATTTCCCAAGCAGATATAAGCTGCAGTTTTACGGCCTAATAGTGGAAGAAATATAAAAATGTCTGTAGATGTAAGCTAGTGAAGGATCTCTGCAGTGGGCTACATTCCTTTAATTAAAAACAAGATGAAAAGACAGAAGAGACTGAAAAAAACCCCAGGACATTCTCCTGCCGTTTATGACCACCCACAAAGTATTTTATCCTGAGGCAATGACATGTAGCAATGCGTTTACTGCATGGTAGTAAAGAGAGGCTCTTAGTGTACAATACTGAGAGAGGCTCCTAGGATGGCATACCGAGGGCAGGGATTTTTACTAGCCAATGGATTATTACAGCTTCAGAGCCTCAGAGAGATCATGCTGTAGTCTAAGTGTCCCTGCAGTGTATTGAGTGGTTATATAACACTCAATGATGAGCGAAGGTGTTTGTTTCTGTGACTAATATTTAATAGTGTATTGTCCTAAAGAGCAGGAAATAACAGATCATTGGGTTTAATGGTGGGAAATATGACACCCAGTCAGGTTTATACATATAAACATTACTGTGAATTCTGGGTATATAAGTAAAATCATTTTTTTTAGAACCATTGTTAAATTTATTTGGAGATTGAGTGCTTCAGTTATTTGTTTATGCATATGGGTGGGTGACATAATGTCCAATTTTATTATAATTAAACAAAAATATTTATTAAGGTTCCTCAAAAACCCCTTACCAATCACAATAAAATGTTTATAATTATGTCATATAAACTATGGCTGGGCAATATGGACAGAAAGCTTTGAGCAAGTTCTTTTTCTCCTAGTCTAGGTGTGGTGGTTCTTGATGCATGGACACCAACCTAAGTCCACTCCTTGTGAAGTTCTCCCATGTTCTTGAATTGACTTTCTTTTCTTGGCAATCATCTCAAGGCTGTGGTTATCCCTATTGCTTGCGCACCTTTTCCCACCACATCTTTTGTTAATGTGGTTTGATACAGCACTCACTTCTGTGGCTTACCCTCTTTGCAGTGTTCCAGATAATCTTCTGGACAACTGTCAGATCAGCAGTCTTCTCCATGATTGTGGTCACATGCTGAGACAGTATTTATACTATCTGAATAGTAATTACTTAAACTCCAAATGAAATATTATAATATACTCATAATATGAGAATCTGAATTACTGGTTGTGATGAGAAATATCGTCATACTGATCAAAACTAAAAAAGCTTTACATTATTTACTTTTTAATGTAATGAATATTAAATGACAGTTTATCCCTTTGAATTAAATTATAAACAAAAATGATTTTTCAGAAATGAAATTTTAGAGATGCACTGGCAATTAGAAATGAATATTGAAAAGAACATTGACCTCAGATTTGACAGCATGTGTGCATTTCCACACTAATGAACACCCTCATATCAAATTCAAAAGAATGTCTTGAATGTAAGACTGAACTTAAATATATGAGAGATCAGATATCTGCTGTATATTGCTTGCATGTTCTCCCACATGTTCATCTTTAAATAAGTCTTACACCATTTTCACTTTTTAAAATCAAAATATGAAATCCCTAACAGATGTTGAGCGGGTGCTTAATGGATGATCAGCCTAATTAGCTCATTATTCATGCGGTAGTTTTGAAACTGGAGCTGATGCATAGTGATGAGGCCTCTTGATTGTTGTTGTCAATGTACTGTAACTGAATGTCACTCTCTGTGTCCATCGGCATGCAGACGGATGAAGGAATGCAGAGATCTTTTCTTTTTTGTGTGTGTGAAATTTCTCACACAGCTGCAATTCCCTGGAACATTGTTATAAGAATGCTGCAGAACATTTTGTTTTCATAATACACATCTGCTTCAGGGCGTATTTGGTGAGAAGAGCGAGCCTCAAAATTGTTTGGACAGTAACACATTTTGATTATCTTGCATACTCCAGCACTTTGAATTTGAAATGACAAAGTGACTGAGTGTTAAAGTGCTGTCTCTCAGCTTTAAAGGAGCTGCATGCAGGATTAATGGCTTATTAGACTTTTCTTTCCAGAGTGTGCCATTGTTGATAATAGTAAGAGGCAAAGCTTCTTCTGAGTCAATATTGGAGCATGCATGATCACACTTTCTGGTTTGTGTGGTAATGTTGCTAGAGCACTTTTCTTCCAAACAGACTTTGGTCATTTGCCATATTAATTTGGTACAATAGCCAGGAAGACAAGGTGTTATTAAAGACATATGAAGAAGTGTAATGAACAAATACCTCAATTAAAAATCACAATACACTGAAAGGTAGGTTATTTTTAGTTTTTTACTCTTCTCACACATTGTTAAATGATTTCCAGTAGGGTATCAGAAGCACTATACACTTACATTTTAAAAAAAAATCAGAAGCCCATGCTAGACGATGCCCTTGGGGACAACCCACAGTGCACAATGCTGTAGTTGCCCACAGTTGGTTAATGATTGGAACCCTAGCCGTAGTGGAACAAGGTTATTCGCTTGCCACTTTTGTGCCTTAGAGCAGAGCATGGAAGTTAACCCTCTCTCCTCCAGGGGTGCCATTAGCATGACCCTGCATTTTAACTCTGGTCTTCTAAGATAGGGTTCGCAAAGATACCATACATGTGTGTTCATGCTGTGTAATACCAATAAATGTAGGCTACTTAATATTAAATGGAACCATGACTTATGAAAGGATCTTAGTGTTTAAATGGTGTTTGTCTGTTTGATTCATCTTCATGATGGAGAAACTGTTGCATGTGATTCTTTTAAAGAAATGACTGTTACCACATAAACGATTTAGTACCCATTTCACCTGAACTTGTGTGAAGGAATAGTCTGAAGGAACTGAAGGAATAGTCTAGACTGCGACTTATTTATAATTACACAAAAAAAAAAATTATCCAAAAAAAAAAAAAATGCAGCAAAAAGTAGATGTTGGAATGGAGTGAATCTTTGTGTGAATGTAATGATGTATGTGAGTGATTACAATATTAGAGTGAAAGGATAAGTTTACTGGGGAAAACTGCTCAATTTGAAGAAGGCTCTAGTGCCATGTTGGACCTCTAGTCTGGAAGTAAGATGAGATCTAGTTGGGTATGGAGGCGTACAGGATCTGGGCCTGTAGATCCTGCTCATACATGAGGTGGTAGGAGGATTTAGGGACGCTACCTGTTTACAAAACTATTTTGTATTATTGCTGGGCAGCCAACGTGCTGTGAGGAAAGCACTGGATCCCCATTCTTCTTTTTTTTTTAAATTCTCACTTAAATGGTGCATCATGTTCTGCTTGACAAAAAAGTAAATAGAAAATAGGGAGTAAAGTTGTCAAATTGTAGTTTCTTTAATAATAATGAACTATTAATTATTCTGTCATAACGTGAAGCTTCTATATTCTCTAGTAGTGCCGTAGCTAAGCTGGTACACAGCACATCTTGATAGATGTCCTTGGTTCTTGTGTTCTTGTAAGTTCGTCCTTGCAAGTTAACTTGTCAACAATATTCTTTCCAAGAACATTAGTAATTTCTTCTTGATACTGAGAAACAGAATTTGAGGCTCATGAGCAATGCCAAGGAAAAAGGCTTTTGATCTTCTACTTTTGTACTTCTGCTCAAGTTGTTTTATTAAAGGTAATTTTGTTTAAGTGGTTATTTCACTAAACCATCAGTTCCTTCACATATGTATGGATTTTAGGCAACTCTTTCCACCTCTGGTTATAATTCACCCAACAGCTTTTCTTGACTTTCCTTTGCTTCAAAAGTCACCTGCAAGTTTTGACCCTGCACTCGGGGAAGGACAAAGCCAAGCAGAAACGTGCAGACTGAGCAATGAAATTAAGGAGCTCTCCATATGGCAGGGGCAGCCAGATGTGTTCCTTTCCACTCCTTGGTGCAGAACGCAGCCGCTGTCTCCTGCACGGGACATTTGGTCCTGCGAGCCTCCCATAACTCATACGAGGAGTACTCCAATAACAAGGGCAGCTAGGGGACAGATATTTCAACGCACTAGCCAGCCTGAAATGCATAATGTATGGCATCGTAGGAGAATGCAGGATGAGCCTCACCTGGCCTGGGGGGCCGAGATTACAGGCAGAAAGATGGAAGGAAAAGATTGCATTAACCGGTGGAGAAATCTAAGCTGCTGCTGCTAAGGTTTTGTGACCAGCATGAAATCAAGTGGTAATTAAGTCAATCTGCACAGTAGGGCTGTCACTGTAGATTATATTAGTGATCAGAAATCTACTAATTATTCAGCTGATTAGGATGGTGAAGGATTTTAACTGAATGGATTTAACAATAACAATAAACTACGCATGGCCTTTCAAGGATTCCAAATTAGGATGACACCAACACTGGAAAAGCAGATGCACATAAATGAATGTCTCAGTCAGGATTCATTACTGTAAACAGTAGTACTAACTTTATGAGGCAATATCATAATGTAAATTTCCAACTATTCATTATTTAACGAGACTCTTACCAATGAATTGTAATGACACTACTGGAAGCAACAGTGCTGACTAATCTCTATGATGATAAACTCATAAACACAAAGATTCTTATAGATACCCTGCAGACATTTATTGTTTTGATAAGAGGACTAAAATGTGATCTTAATTTTATGGTAACATCATGGACTGATCAACCATAACATTATGACTCCTGGTTTCTACACAGGAGCGTTTTGTAGGTCTCTACATACTTTGTTCACCTCTTTTCACCCTGTTCTTCAATGGACAGGACTTCACAGGACCACCACAGAGCAGATATAAAGAGGGTGGTGGGTCATTCTGACATGGTGGTGGTGTGTTAGCATGTGTTTTGTGCTGGTGCAAGTGGATCAGACACAGCAGTGTTGCTGGAGCATTTAAAGTGAACATTTGTTTTTTTGTCAGCATCATAGTCCACCGAGTAGAACTATCCAGCCAGCAGTGCCCTGTGAGCAGTGTCCAGTGGGCACTGATGAAGGACTAGAGGATGGCCAACACAGAAGCCCATCTCTGACTTTAGATCTACAAGGTGAATCAGCTAGATAGGAGTGTTGAATTGAGTGGACACAGTGTTAAACAGTCCAGCAGCTGTGCTTTGTTTAATTCACTCATACCAGTGTAACACACACTAACACACCACCACCACGTCAGTGTCACTGCAGTGCTGAGAATGACCCTCCACCAGGTTTTTCATTCACGACACCACTGTGATGTGATGGTGGCATCCCCTTGCTTAGGTAATATGTTTTTGTCACTAAAATGAATAAATGCATAAAGTTAATATATAACATTGTGCTAATTCATGTTTTGCTGTGATAATGAAAGACTGATGCCTGTACAGTCGTTCAATAATCATTTATCCCCCATGGACAAAAGAAAAGTCCCTGTTGTAAACAAAGCAGCACCACTGTCATTATTGAGAGCCTGTAGGCAGAAGTAGTTGCTAAACTCAACTGATGCAAAATGAATGACAGCGATCCTCGGTAATTCCCACCCAGAGAACAATGATTGGTCTCCTTTTTGCTCAGTACATTGCTGTTTTTCACACTCTTTCTTATTCTGTTTTCTGGAATATTGTATATATTTTGTGGGCTTTAGGGAGCCTCTATCAATATGCAGGAGAATCCTGTGAGTTACTGGAGAGGTGGGATGTCTGCATGTGATTTGTTTATCCTAATGGAGAAAGCTCCAGACCAGCAAAGCCTTAACCCCCCTATCCATAGATCTCTAGTCATACCCCCTGTCCCACCTTAAACTGCATTTAATGAGGAAATCCTTATACTACTTACACATTAGTTAAAGCAAAGCTTGGATTCTAAGTACTGTTTAAAGCCATCTATGACAACGAGGAGTAAATATCCATTAAACACATAATTCATACTTCAAATCATAATATTTGCTTCATTGGCTGCTGAAAAAAGAGCAAGAATTCCGCTTTCTTATTTGACACAAAGCCATTTTCAGGAGGCACTCAACTGAAGCATGCTAATGATTTTTTAAATCTTACATAACTTGCGCCGTCTCATATAACAGTTGGCTTCATAATATTCTGTTATTTCATTGGCACCTTGCCTTATGGGTTGGGAGACTCCAATCAGTCAGACACCTTGGTCTGCTTAAACAGGTGATTGAAGATGGAATTCCTTTCAGATTTCCATGCATTGTTTCCCTCTTTGCATTAGCTAGACCGACTAAGCCAGAGAAACTTAAAAAGACACTTCATTAGCATAATATTACATAATGTTCTTCAACTTCCCACACACCACATGTAGTAAGCTCTATACATCGTCTGCAATGACATTTGTGGGGGGGTGGAGGGGATGGGGATCTCTCCACTGATGAGAAGTCTGGCAAAAAAACCTATATGAGTATCACAGATCATCAAAAAAAGCTATTAACAGCCAAAAAAAGAAGAAAAAAAAAGACACAGCACAAACTGAAGCAAGACGGAAATTGTCAGCTAGTTTCTCTGCAGTGTCTTCCCATGAGAATATGACTGAATACGATCTATTCCTGAGCTGACAGTTTCTGTTGGAGTTTTGGCTTCTTTTTTAATGGACGCTGTCTGAGGGAGCGCACCATTAGTGGGAGAAGAATGAAAATGTAATGGTATAGAACTGGAGTTCCAGGCCTTTTACAAATACATGCCTCAACCACTTGACACATGTCATCACATTGATCACAAAACCCTGCCCTTGCTCCAGAGGAACATTTTCACTGTGAGCTGCTGAAACTGTTTTCCGGAAATGCTTGGTGGATGCGAGTTGCTGTCTGAGTGGGTGCATGAATGACTAAGAGAGAGCCAACGTGCGTCAGTGTCTACCTATTGATTCCTTTTCTCTCTCACTTTTTGTTTCACCCCTGTGGCTCAGCACGTGCAGCTTTCACACCGTCACCACTCCATCAGACTCCTAACATACCTCCAACTGTAGCCAGTGTCACTTTACCAGTACAGTACCAGTAAAATTTGGACACATTTGACTGAATATACTGGAATGTATTGTCCACATAGTACATATTGTCATAAGCCAAAAGTATTGGGAGACCTGCTCATTTCGTCTGAAATAGGTCTGATTATAGACTAGTTTAAGGACGAAACTGTCTCTACATTAAAGTACAGTATATGAGCCATTAAAATTGAATTAAATATATAAGCAAATTGTCTCAACATCTCAAGTATTGAATTAAAATCTACACTTACCTATTAGGTGTAGCTGCTTCTTCTTCTTCTTCTACTTCTTCTTCTGGCTACTCTCTTTAGGGGTCGCCACAGTGGATTATCTGCCTCCATCTTACCCTATCCCCTGCCTCCTCTACTGTTACACCAACCATCTCCACGTCCACCTTCACTACATCCACAAACCTTCTCTGAGGTCTTGCTCTTCTCCTTCTGCCCGGCAGCTCAATCACCAACATTCTTTGTCCAATATATCCACTATTCCTCCTCAACACAAACCATCTCAACCTGACCTCTCTAGTTTTACCTCCTAACTGCTCCACCTTCACTGTTCCTCTGATCTGCTAATTTCTAATCTTGTCCATCCATAATAACCATTAGGACAGCAAAAGATCAGGTTTTAATATTAGTGGTTTCTTTGATTTTTAGCAGCATTGGTCACTAGGTAGCAGAATCTTTATCATAGAGAGATGAGAGATTTTACAAGGGTGACTGGGTTTCTAATCATATAGCAGCTGGATGAGTTGGACCAAAGCATAAATGTCAGCACAGAGAATGAGACCAGTTTTAAATATCAACTGTCCTTGATTTTCCTACTATTGTTTTTCAGCAATATTTCACAGTGCATAAAAAAGTGCACTGCCAACTAGTGTAATATAGTGTAATAAAATGATATATGGGAGGTCTTTCCACTGTAGGGGGACTCCAGCCTTAGTCTTAACACAATAACTAACATGTATTATTTAAATGCAGTGTTTTCAGAAGATTGTTTTCAACTATTGGTGTGAAATTAGTAGAATAAATGTTTCTAGGTTAATCATTTCACAAAGCTGTCCTTCCTCCCACAATGCACAAATATGATCAGTTTGATTTAGTGATGTTTGGGTCAAGATGGTGCTGCTGTTGGGTTCAGAAGGCATTTTCTTTATGCTGCAATATGGATTGTCTCCACAACACTGAACACAAGGCAGGAATACACCCTGGACACAGTGCCAATCCCAGGCTCTCGCGCACTCTCATTCACCTGCACCTCGGGAACAATTTAGTTTAGCCAATCCACCTACCAGCATGTTTTAGGGAGGTGTGGTGAACCCAGAGTACTCAGTAGAACCCACACACCAGTGACCAGTGACCAGCATTAGGATTGAACCATTTACTCAGAGCCTGGGAGCTGTGCTGCACAAACACGACCTGCTGCCCCACCCGTATCTGTTATTAATGCAGATCATTAATCAGTACCCCGAACGCTTGCATTTTTACAGCTAAATTTAAAAGTTGGGCACAGAGAAATGTGAAGTGCAGTGGAATAAGTCTCCTGAAACTAATTTGTTCAGTAAGACAGAGGCTAAAAGTTTTGCCTGGCCTCTCTGTGCATCTCCTCGTCAGGTGAGATGAGAGCAGTTTTCCCATTTAGAGCCAACTGCTCCCCCCATATTTCCTTGCAAAGTGTTTTCATCCTCTGATTAATAGACCAGAGAGGGAAAAAAATCAGTTTTAATTAGAGAAGAAAATCTATTATCAGCTCCTCAGGATAATTTGCTCCAACTGCGAAAGCTATTATGAGTAACAGGGGTGTGAGGGTGCAACTGTGGTTACCTACGATGCCAAGCTGTATTTTAATTAGTTGTTGTTTTACCAATCACAAAGAGGGACCTTGCGTTTGTTTTGTTTTGGGGGGTTTTCATGGTCCATGATTCCAAGCACTTTAAGTGGAAAACTGTCCTCTAAAATAAATGTCCAAATCAAAACACAATCATGTGCAGTATTAACGCTGGGCTGTTCAGTTTGAGCAAGATGAGCATGTAATTAGAGTGGATGTCTGAGAGTATGATGCTCTTCTCTGTGTGTGTGTGTGTGTGTGTGTGTGTGTGTGTGAGTGTGAGAGAGAGAGTGTGTATGAATTGCATTGTCGAGTTTGTGTGTAATGAAGACAATTTGCCCAGGAACAGATGGTGGCTGTTGATGCTCTCGTTGACAGGTAGCATGTTGTCAGCGCTTGGTGTTGTTATCATACAGAGAACAGCAGCTTTGAGTCTTAATTGGGACCCAGAAGGATTTTGCCTCAGAGCTGGGCGTTGAGAGAGAGAGAGAGAGAGAGAGAGAGAGAGAGAGAGAGAGAGAGAGAGAGAATTAGCTGAGAAAGAGAGAGTGAGGCTCAAACAGGAGACAGGCCAGAGTCTGTATTAAAGCGAAACACATCAAAAACTCACCAGCTGGCCCAACGCATTCCTGAAAAGAGGAGAAGACAGAAACGAAGGAAGTTTTTTTTTTCCCCCTCCTTCCCTTTCCCTCCTCTCCCTCTCGAGTGCTGCATGCACACATGAGGAGCCAGCAATGTGGAGATAAAAATAGATGGTGTGTACGTTTATTTATATATTTATTTACTGTGCAGTGGCACTGCGTGACTAATGCCACATCAAAGTTCTCCCCCAACTAATACCCAAAACCTCTCAATCTGCATGTGAATATTAACAACTCTTCTTGGCTGCTTTCACTCCTCTCTTGCCCGGAGATACCTCGTGGAGGTAGAGGCTGTAATGGAGATGGAGTGATGAGGTGGTAGCACTTCGGTGAGCTTGAAGAGAGCACTCCAGTCTCTCTCCATTATGGAGGACCTCTTCGTCCATTCCTCATGTTCATTACATCCTATCAGCATGGACAGACGAAGCATTAACCTGAAGTTACACACGCAATACATGGATCATCTGTATAAGCCTCCTGGAAGCTCAAAGTGTTAGAAATCGCTTGCCTGTTTTCTCTAAGGCTACTCTTTTCTATCAGGTATGCATATGTTTACGAAAGCTGCTTGCTAGTACTGGTAATGATTTTGGCTGCATGCCTGGTATTTTGATATTAGTTAATCTCTACTTTCCAAATGACCAGATATGACATATTTATCCGTTCATGTGTGAGTAATTACTGCAAAGTACAAACATACACTGCTGTACAATTATATTTTCTCATAAATGATGTAGTCTTACCTTTTGTTTCATATACAAATATTACATTTTGCGACTATATATTTGTCTATTAAAGACAAAGTGCTTTTTTTAATTGTAAAATAAAAATCAGGGGGTATGAACTCTGTTACCCCCTTCAAGACAAAAGAAGACCATATATGAATATCATATTGCAGGCGGTCCTCAGTAAAACAGCATGCTACAGAAAAATCTACACGCATTAAGAAAGTGCACCAAGAAGGAATTTATGGAATCAATTGAAAGCTTTTGTGTGAGAATGTAATGATGAAATACAGAAATCCACCATGACCTTATGATCCCCTTCTTTCTACATTCACTATCCATTTTAGCAGCTCTATTTACCATACAGGAACACTTTGTGATAATTACAGGCTGAAGTCCATCTGTCAATGGTCAGGACCTCACAGGACCACCACAGAGAAGGTATTATGCGGTTGGTATGGGTGGATCAGACACAGCAATGCTGCTGGAGTGTTTAAGCCCCTCCATGTCAATGCTGCACTGATAATAATCCACCAACCAGAAATATCCAGCTTCCCGAGCGATGATGAAGGACTAGATGATGACCAACACATACAGTACAGACACAGATGAACTTCCGTCTCTAATTTTACATTTCCAAGGTAGGTAGGAGGGTCTACTCCTACTGCTGTGTCCGATACTTGCTCTGTTGTGGTCCTGTGGCTTGGTTACAAGCTGAAATACAGGTCATACCTCCTGCAGCACATTTATGCACAGATGTTGCAGCTGGGCCTGTAGGTCCCGTGCACCCTTAAGTTATTGAATCTGGCATTCCAGCTGCTTCCATAAATGAAAAGCTGGCAATACATCTGGTAACAAGGCAGGTCAAGCAAGTCTGGTGGAGCCATTCCTAGAGAACCTTGTTGTGTGTATCCTACTGAAAAATGCCACTTGAAAGCCATGAGAAGCCACAGGATGTCCTGCACTTACCAGTATTAGTGTCCCTCTTATCACTACTTGGGGTGACCAAATGTTGTATTTGATGGCTCCCCAGATCATTACGTTTGCAGTTGCGGCAGTGTGTCATTTCACTGCAAATGAAGGATTGTAGTGCTAACTATGAGATTAACTCTTGGCCTTGGGCATGGCCTCTCTACAAGTCGGCTCACAGTAAAAACGTGGGTACAAAACCATGTAACACCAAGATCACATCAGAATCCCTTTGCCCATTAAGTGGTCATAAACTTGGCACAAGAAAACAATGGGATTGCTCCTTTTAGGCTCAGAGTAACACGTATAAATACATATGTAAAAGAAAACACTGATAACTGTAAGCCTATGATCAGTGTAAAATAAATGCTTTCAGCACAGTGTTTGGTTTTACAACAATGTGATGGCAATCTGAAATCAACCGCAATGTTAAATCAGTGGCAGTTGAAAACCTCTATTAGTGTAGAGCCGCCCCTCCAGAAGTGGAACGACCCAAATTGAAAATCATGTCAAGAGGTTATCGCAATTCAAAGTGGAACGAGAAGTGTTGGAATAATAAGAGCTAGCATCCAGCTAGAACTGGCAGGAAAAGCTTTTGAAAGAGAGTAGGCAGTGCTGAGAAACCAAAGAGTGGAAAGCATAATGTCCTTGAAGCAGAGGCAGCGAAGTATGCAAAACCTTACAGTTTTTTAATTTGAAAGTCAGCTGAAGCCAAAAAGATCCGGCAAAAGAGTGAGCAAAGTAGCCATAAGAGCATTATCAATAAAGCCTGAGAGGATTCTGCTACTAATGATGGTTACCAATAGCCAGACAAGGATCAAAGGCCTCTAGGTCCACAGAAAAGCTGGCTATTAGGAGGAGACCACCGGGACTGTTCACATCACCACATTCACTTTATTCTATATACTTTTGGGCAGTCTGCAGGCACTTGCTCCATTTAAGTGCATCTGTGCTTTCGTGTTATAGTTTGAGCAGGTTCGGACAATGAACGTGCTACAGACATGCACTGCAACCCATTTGCTACATCTGACACGGTTTGCCAGATAGAGTTTCTGATTATCCTTATTGATTTTCTTTAAGGAAATGGAATCCTAAATTAGGGCAGGCAGTTATCAGTTTGTATATGGATACTTGATCCAGTGTAGTTTTAACTGCTCTTTTTCTTTTAAAAGTCTGAACAGTACAACAATTGTCTGCAGAATTTCATACAATGATGAAACTGAGTAATTGAAGCTGAAATTTCAAAAACTACTGGTGTATAACCAGTAACACACAACAGGACATTTACGATGCTTACCATAAATACCTGATCATCAGCATTTTTCGAGCAAAGCAAATAAACTGATTTTGTCCTTAACAGATTTTTACAAATTAATATTTAAATTTTATAAAAGACATATAGACCCACACCACAGGACTAACAAAAAAAATCACATAACCTACCTTTATACTGTACTATACTGAACTGGGTTTTAAAAAATGTGTTAAAGCATAATAAAATACCATATATTCATACCACAATTTTTAGTATAAGTAACTTCCATGCATTATAAAAATTTGTTTAAATTCACCAGTAGGACACATGGTTTATAATAAAATATTGGGCAAACTAGTTTCTATATTTTATTCCTGTTTCTTTTTTCTCAGCTCTCATTGGTAGTCTCAGTAGATAAGGAAGAATATATGGCTTAGTGGTGTGATGGAGAGCACAACTATGGCATCCCACAGCTCAGTATAGAGACATATTTGACTTTTTTAGCTTGTTTGTGCTAAAAGGCAGCATACAATCACTAAATTGCTCCAGCATGTCATTACCCATGGTCCAGTCCACCCACAGAAAGCCTCTTAACATCACTGAAAACAGTCTTCTATATTTATCAGACATTCTATATGTGGCATTATATCATATAGCACTGTTATAATACCCAGAAATAATAGTGATATACAATTTTAAAATGACAAATGTCACTGATATGTCAAAATGTGTCACAGATCTAATAATGATGTTATATTTATACTGCAGTTACACCCTATTAATGAGCAATGGCCTTTCTGTTTGAGACTGGCCTGTCCTGTCTGATTAGTGTCTGATTGTGAGTATATACCAGTC
Source organism: Acestrorhynchus altus (assembly GCA_034509495.1). NCBI lineage: Eukaryota > Metazoa > Chordata > Actinopteri > Characiformes > Acestrorhynchidae > Acestrorhynchus > Acestrorhynchus altus. The sequence goes on along the minus strand of CM067515.1, from coordinate 24,511,241 downwards.
TGACTGATTAGGTCTGCCCCCAGTTTGCCACAGCTGATCCACCCTCGAACTACCTAAATCAAGGGTCACCAACCTTGGTCTTGGAGAACTCAACCAAATTGTACATACAAATTTCTGAATTCAATAATTAGTTGGATCAGGTGGGGTGGATTAGGATTGAATCTTAGGCCTGCAAGAAGGCATCCTCCAGGAGCAGGGTTGGTGACCCCTGACCTAGATAGTTTATTTTATAAAATAAAAGTCTCTGTGCATGAAAACTAAGTCAAATATTACAAACATCTGAGAGAAAAACAATAATAACCAGGTCTGATATGAAATGATTTAATTGAAAGTTACTGAAACTGAATTTTAATGGAAGATGAGCAATATAAAGTGACACTTTGTTGAATGCTCTGCTTAACCGTGGTCCACTATGGTTTTGCTGGACGAAAGACCAGTCTGAGTGGTGAAAATCAACAGGTTTGTTAGAGTGCGTGTGGGACACTGTAGATGGGTTATAAAGGGTAATGAGCCTGACCTGCAGAGAGTCTAGTTTGAACTGTTTCTGGGATGATATATGAACTGGTGCAGAAATTTCAGAGTTGTTTACTAGCTGTACTAATGCAACCAGTGGTTGCAAACAAGTGAGACTCTGTGTTGTATTTCATTTGGAGATTTTATTCTGATAACAGGAATAAAAATCCTATCTGTTTTGAATAGGCAGCCTGTGCCTCTTCTCCCCTCACCACTCATTTCTCTATATGATAAAATATAAAGCAGAGAGATTTACTGGGTATTACACATCTTGGACCATGCAGCCTGATATTATGAGTATGTACACGCATATATCTGCCTAAATATCAAACACCAGCAAGATATTTTGCAGTATAATGGCTGATTGTGTGTGTAATATATATATTTATGTATATTTATATATTTATAAAATTATGTATATTTATATATACTTATGATATGAAACATTTAAAGATTAAAAATGGAGCACAGTCTGACAACTACCTCTTCATATTAGACCTGTAAAAATGGAAGAGGCAGGCCAAGGTGAGGAGATTTATGAGGCAGAAAAAGGCAAAGGATGCCCCAACATAGCTACTCTATGCTAATATAAGTTATATTATGGAGAAGAATTTTGTGTAATTAAGAGATTAGAACATGCTCCTTTTTTATTAATTCTGTTACATAACCCTTTATTAAGAACAAAAAGCAATGGAATATTATTTTCTAGTATATTTGAGGGTAATAATAAAAGAAATTGCAGCTTTAAAATATACATGTCTATGGTTGAGATGGCATTTTGTAAATTTTTAAACAGGTTTACACAAACAAACTCAGTTTCAGCATAAATTCTGCCAACAACTATCCAGTGTGTGGGGATGAATTACTTGTTGCTGATTTCTCTAGTTGATTTTTTAGCCTGTCGTGCCTCAGCTGACTGATAGAGATGGTAGAGTGCTGATGGGTTAAGTTCAACATCATCTTCAATAAGATAGTGCCTCAAAACGAGCTCCATCAAACAGTTGAGCAGAACATTTAAAGGGTTAAAGAGAGGATTGTAAATGATTAAACACACAATTCTTACTTTTTGCGTGTTGGAATGTTTCATGTTGGTGATTTTTCTTAGTAAAAGTTCAGATAAGAGCACAGAAAAAATGTCATTTACTGAATAAATAGTTTTGAATAAACTGATCTAAGCGGACGATGTTTTATTCTGTATGCACATTACTTCACATAGTCTATTCTTGTCTCTGCTCCATTTAAAATTTTTTTGGCTTTAATTTGATTTTACCTACTTTTATTTTTAATGTTTGTCAAACTGCTGTTAACGCCAACATTTCCTACCTGAGACTAATAAACTGTTATCTTAATCTTACTTTCAGTAAGGAACCTCAATGCAGGCAGAATATGTAGGTGTTCACATTTGGAGTATGATCTGAAATGGCTCTGACGTACACATGAAGCAGTCTGTCAATGTTAGAGGTCAGTGAATGGGACCTGAATGCAGCTAATGGGGGTCAGTACTGAACTGGGTCACTGAGCGTTAACCTCGCAGTGTTTGCCGTGCCATGCTATGAGAGAAGTTTGAGTGAGGCCACTCAGTGACTTTTTCATATCTCTAAAGTTCTTACCATGAGCCCAAACTCGTAACCAGGTACAAACCTAAATAACTTAAGGAAGGAAAAACAGCAAGCATAGACCTGTTTCTCAGAATTTTTATGATTTTTTTTTTCACCCTTTAGACTGTTGATATTAGTCATTGGTATTCATGTTATGACAGATTTTTCTTCTGGGGATGGCATTATGGTAGGCGTTCTCTGGAAAACAACACATCTCTGCTCTTTTGCTCTAGACTGCTGACAGACACATACTGTTTTTGAGCTTGTTTCATTTTCTGATCTCTCACTCCTAAAGGTGCATAGCTTAATGCTAAAATAAACAAGAAAACAGCACCAACACATAGCTATGGCACTGGAATTGGGGGGGGGGGGGGGGGGGGTCACAAACCATATTCATAGACGGAATTCGTCATGCATGCAATTCTTCAGAAACAGAAAATGGAAATAAATTGACAGTCTTGACCTCTTGCATGTATAGCATACTGGGTAATGCGACAGCACTGCACATCAGAGGTTTGATTGCCTGGGCAAACACACCACACTAATGCATTAAGAGTCCTTGAGTAAAACTACATTCACCTCCTTCTGTTACATGATGAAAATGTAGGCTGGGTTTGATGAGAGTGTCTGCCAAGAGCTGTGAATATAATGTAAATGCCCATGTCATTTCACACTCTTACAAGTCAATAATCAGTCTTTTGCATTGCACTCGTTAAATAAGATTGCATTGGTTTCCCTATAGTTACTGAATAATACGCCTCTGAAAATGTTGGTTTGAGCCTGTTGGGTCAGGTTGTGTTGCATAATAGCCACTGCCTGGGTTAGTGTCTGATCACAGGAGCAACACCACCTACTTGTTTCTCGTCTCACTGTCTATTTTATCAGCAACTCTTACTCTACAGCCCTTTGTAGTTCTGTAATTACAGACTGTATTCCATCTGTTTCTCTGCATACTTTATCCTCCTTTCCCCCTGATCTTCAACAGAGGGCCACTACAGAACAGTTATTCTGAGGTCATTCTCAGTGACGCTGACACAGTTGTGGTGTGTTAGTGTGTCTTGTGCAGGTATGAGTGGATCAGACTCAGCAGTGCTGCTGGAATGTTTAACCCTTGTGTTCTCTTAAGGGTCAAAAATGACTGGCAGAGAAAACCCCCTGAATGGTCTTTTTCAGCATGAAATTTGAGAAAGTAACCACTGAAGTGAAAAGTAACCATTATTTATATTTCCATGAAACCAGTACACCTCCAGGGTGCAACAGTTGTCCTTTTGACCTGCCATTTCTAAAATCATTTACACACACACACACACACACACACACACACACACACACACACACACACACACACACACACACACACACACACACACACATTAAGACAACACATGGACACTGATGAAGGACTAGAAGATGACCAACACAAACTGCAGAAACAGATGAGCTTCTGTCTCTGATTTTATCGCTACAAGGTGGAGCAACTTTGTGGAAGTGTCTAATAGAGTGGACAGTGAGTGGACACAGTGTTTAAAAACTCCAGCAGCACTGCTGTGCCTGATCCAATTGTACCTACACACATTGCATGGTACCTCCACTATTTGAATATACTCAACTCTACCCACTTTTTGGCACCTGGTTTGTTTTCCACTGTCACAAGAGTCTGTCAGGAACAAACAGTGATGTTCATTTTGCTCACTTCACAATACAACATAGCAACCTAAACAGCATATACACAATAGCACATTGCACAGTGATGGTGTTGAATTTCCGCGTTGCATCATATGGCATATTTTTCTGCCCAATCAATGGTTTGTACCTCATGTTTAAGCCCCTTCTTTATTCACTTGGAAACTTGAGTGAGCAGGTATTGATATAGAAATATAGTAGAGTAGAGTAGGTACCATGCAGTGAAAAAATACCATAACACACCACCACCCAAATAATGGGGTCCAGACCATTGAAGAACAGGGTGAATGGACAAACAAATACAGGTATGGCACTGCAACCAAATGTTTCTGCTGGTTTGTGTTTATTTAGTTAGTGTACTCTGAATTTAAGGTCAACTGACAAGACAAAAGTTGTATTTATCTTGTTCACATTAAAACAGACGTGGATGGCAGCTTTATTTCATAAATAAAATAATCTTTACTTCCTTTTCTGCACAAATGCTTTAGTTATATAGGTTTTCATAAGCAGTTTATTTCAAGACAATCTTATGAGTTTTGTGCCCTTAACGCCTCTCTTCTCCATTTACAAGCCATCACAACTAAACAGCTCTGCTGATCCATCATCCCTAAACACTGAATGCACGGCAATCTGCGGCAGTCCTCCATGCTTCCCATCACTCGGCAGGGCGTAACTTTTGCCTTTGCCGAGGGCGCATCCTGCTAAATAAATCCATTTACCAACAGAAGACACCATGCTGTAATGGCCACGTCTTTCTCGGAACTTCCCGCTGGTCTCAAGCCAAATAAGCAAAGGCATTGCGCGACCTTATTATTGAGGGGGAAAAGGGCTGTTTTCTGTTTGTTTTGCAGGCCATATGGCTCCATTAGTGGCGTAATGACCCTGAGTTCCCTGGAGCGCTCTGCACTGCCCCCAGTGGCCACTCATCCTCACGCATTGCTGATGGTCTTTTCCATGCTCCAATTAGCGGCTGCAAAAAAAGCCAGTTTGCTCTTTAGAAGATCGTTTGTGTCAGTGTGTGTGCACGCGTCCGTCCCCGTGCATACCTGTTGACTTGGCAATTTGCACTGCGCTCTCTCACTGGTGTAGTGTTTTCATCTCAGTGTGTCTTCTGAAACTTTGCTAGAGGAGCCGTTAGTGAGGCCGTATGTGTTAGTGACTTTTAATGCATGTAATATGTATTAGTGATGCTGTATTACTGCAGTCTTGAGGATTCCGAGAGGACACTTCTGACTCGGTAACAACCTCTCCTGCCTCTTCAAGTGATTACAGCATGGCCACCAAACATAATCTGAAGTTAATCATTAATTAATTAGTGCATGTTTAATGAGGCCACATTACAGCAGCAATATAGTCTGCATGCCATCTCGGGGAACTCGGGGAAGGTCAGTTTTAAATGGCCTTCAAAGGTATATTTAAAGAATTCCTATATCGCATCTTCTTATCAGATATGGAAGGTGTGCTATAATATACATTTGGCTTAAAACTCAGAAAGTTAAGCAGGAAACTATTTTCAGAGTTGTATGCTAGTGTGTTTGTGTGGATATCTATGAGTGTGTGTGTGTGTGTGTGTATGTGACTCACCTGTGGGCTTGCTTTGTAAAGAGGGCTGCAGATTTCTCTTCAGCACATAGGTGTCAGCTGCAGGTTAATGACTGGAAAGCCATGCACTCAAGAGTATAACCTTAATGCCTGTTATTATAAAAGATCTCTCCAGAAACTCACAGAAAGTCAAACCAAACTTCTCATTAACAAGTCCACAAAGCTGCCAATCTCTCAGCATACTATTGTTAGGTAAACTTCAAAAAGCACAAAGGAGTTTATATTCTAAAAGGAACCACTTTTCACCGCACAATGCATAAAAGATTGCATTTTCTATCCTGGTATTTCAATTAATGGAATCCTTGAATTGTAAATCATGAGTGACATTAATTTCCCATTGTTTTTAATGTGAGAAAAGGAAAGTATAAAAACATGTTAATATTCCATGCAGAGAATGAGCTATCAGTGATTTAAATGAAATAATCTGTGCCAAATGTAAGACAGCATAATTAAATCAGATAGGATTTGAATATCATCTAAAGGGTTCCTTTTGTAATGAAGGCATAGGCAAAATTGTCAAACACTTGTAATTGCTGTAAATTAAGGACTTTGTTCATGAATATATTACAGGAATCGAGGCGGTCAAAGACTAATGAAATTCATTCAGTACTAAAAACTTCACGTTCTATTTTCACATGGCTTAAAAGCTTAACCATGCACTGCCTTAAAACAACACATTCCCACCTAAAACTTCCTATCTGTGCTACCATGCATAGGAAAAACTATCATTTACATATAATATAGAAGACTGTAAATAATTCAGTTATTCATGACTGGTACATGCATTTAAATAATTTCTTATACAGTGAAGCACAAAATTATTCATACCCCTGGCAAGTTTTGACTTAAAGTTGCTTTTATTTATTCTTTACCAGAAATGACACGGGCGTTTCCAGAAGATAATAAGATGATGTACAAAATACATTTCTCAGCTTTCATGTACATTTGAACAGTGGTATGCCCAAAATTATTCATAACCTTCTCAATAATCAATAGAAAAGTCTTTAGTGGCTATTACTGCAATCAAATGCTTCCCATAGTTGTTGCCCAGCTTTTTGCATGTCTCCACTCCTATTTTACCCATTCATCTTTAGCAATAAGCTCCAACTCTTTTAGGTTCTCCACAGATTCAAGTCAGGACTCTGGGTGGCCCACTATGTTTTTTGTCTGCTTACCATTTCTTCACCACTGGGAATCAAACCCCAGTCTCCCACATGGTGTGATAGCATGCTGGTGGTGTTATCACACTGACCAAACCATGAGGTTCCCACCACCATGTTTGACAGTGGGGATGGTATTCTTAGGGTTGAAGACCAAACATCATTTTCTTTGTCCAGACGAGCATTTGCAAAGGCCAAGCGCACTGTTGTGTGCCTTTTCTGAAGAAGGATTCCAAAAAGACACGCAATTGCCTGCCGTGAGCTGTTTCCACCAGTAGAGCCCAGATTCACTAGCAAAGCCTTGGTGATGCCTTGGCCTTGGATTATTTTTTTCCCCTTTCTCAATATCCTCCTGGCCAGAACAAGTGTCACTTTTAGCGTCCAACCATGTCCCCCTAAACGTTTCCACAGAGCGGAAGGTCTTATATTTTGTAACAATACTTTGCACTATAGCCACTGGAACTTCATGGCATTATATGGCCTTGAAGCCCTTTCCAGCCACAATGTGCAGCTGGTTTGAAATTCTTAGTGAGCTCCTTTGTCTTAGCCATGACTGTCCACAAACCAACTGCAGAGTACTGTTTTTCACCTGTTGAGTTGATTACAACAGCTGTTCCCAATGAATGAAGGTAATTGGGATGATTTAGAACAGCTTGGACTGGTAGAACTTTGGATTTTCCCGTAGACTGTGACCGTTTGCAAAGGGTATGAATAATTTTAGATGTGCCATTTTTCATTCAAATGTAAATAAAAGCTGAGAAATATTCTTTTCCTACAGTGACGGTCTTGTACATTGTCTTATCTTCTGGGAGATGCCTGTGTCAATTCCGGTCAAAAAAATAAAAGTTGGTTGAATAAAAGTAACTTTAAATCAAATTTTCCCAGGGGTATGAATAATTGTAGGCTAAATAAATACAGTATTATACATGTGGACATTGATGTGTTGATTAGCCACTCTCCACATGATTGGATAATACATTAAGCCCTCTGAAGCTTCACTTAAATTTCACTTTAACTTCTACAGTTACGATTGTGTCACAACTAAGACCAGTATAGTGTACAAATACCATTTAGAACAGCATTGAAATCTAATGCTGTTAGGCTCTAAGAGAACATAAGCATATGCTGCTGCTCCATAAGCCAAGTTCATGTAGTATAGAATTAAAGTACTGTATAATATTTTAACACAAAAAAACAGTCATTTCATACTGTGTGAGTCTAAGTATGATGAGTCTGAGGCAAGTTTCTGGGTGTGAGATACAGCAGACTCTCAAGACTCAAGGCAGAGTGAATTGAAAGATTCTGGGTACAGACTGGGTGTGAGTCTGAGTTGAGCCTGAGTCTATGGGTGTGAGTCTGAGTTGAGCTTCTAGGCAAAAGGCCAAGTGCAGTCTCTGTGTTAAGTCAGAGGGTCGAGCCTCTGATGTGTGAATCTCAGTCAAGAGTACTGAAGGTCTCTGCCACACAGCTGAGTGGGATTCTCCAGTGTCTCTTTAACCTGAGTCTGAAGCAAGAGCAAGTGTTTACACTGTAGAAAACATCCTGTATGGTTCCTGTTCCTAAGAAGTCATCTGCTTCTTCTTTCAGTGACTTCAGACCAGTGGCCCTCACATCCCATGTCATAAAGGTCCTGGAAAGACTGGTGCTGCTACACCTCTCCCCCTTCCTCTTTACCCAGTACACCATAGACTTCCAGTACAGGTCAAATCTCTGCCACCTTCAGAAATGTTCTGATGACTCTGCTGTGGTCAGGTGAGCAGCTTTGTGGAATGGTGTGCAAAGAATCATCTGCTCCTTAATGTAACCAAGACCAAGGAGCTGGTGGTGGACTTCCGAAGGAAGAAGAACACAATCAGGCCTGTAACCATCAGGGGTCAGAACATTTGAGCTGGATGGCAAGTAAAAATATCTGGGTGTCCTCCTTGACAGCAAATTGGACTGGAGGGCAAACACCGAGGCTGTGTACAAGAAAGGGGGTGGTCAGACTTTACTTTCTGAGGAAGCTCAGGTCTTTTAATGTGTGCGGCAAAATGTTGGCCATCTTCTACCAGTCTGTTACGGGTGCTGCCTTATTCGTAGCAGTCAGCTGGGGACGCTGCATGAATGGTGGAGACACCAAGAAGATCAACAAGCTGATCAGGAAGGCTGGCTCTGTTCTTGGATGCTCACTGGAGAGTTTTGGAAAAGGAAACTTTCAAAAAACTGACCACTATCCTGGACAACACATCTCACATGACTTCCTGGTCAAGCAGCGGAGCACTTTCAGCAGCAGACTCCTTCAGCTCCGCTGTAGCAAGGAGTGTTACAGGAGGTCGTTTGTACCTACAGTGATCATTATTGTACAACTCCTTCACTGTGTCTGACATTATTACACCATCCATTCCATCCATCCATCTACAAGTCCAAGTCAGGTTTTCAGTCTGTGGGGTGCAATTCCAGGATTTGAGTGTCTGGGGTTTGAATTCAAGGAAAAAATAAAATGTAGGATTTACTCCAAGTACAATGGAGTTCAGTTTAGCTTAAGGAAACTTGTCCCTAAGTTACGTTGTCTCTTCAATTAGAGTGAGTTTGACTCTAGTCTTGAATCTGAGGTGTGAATGCACGTTGTAGTGCACTACATGTAGTAATTGTAACGTTTAAAACGAAGGAGCAGAACATGATAGTTCATCTGTTGTTTATTATCATTCAGAAAATGACATTAAATGCATTTAAACTGTCACAATGTTGTTCTTAAAATCAAAAACTGTATTAAACCTGGAATTACTTTTATCATTACTACTGTTTACCCCCTCAAGTCTAGTGGCAGCTACATTTGCCACAATTGTACATCTTGTTGAAAATTCACATATAAAAGACGACCGTATAAAGGAGTTGGGCATTAAATGGGAGTTTATTAAATCACAGAAAAATCTGTCTAAACATGGGCTTGATATAGTGTTAAGCTGCAAAGTCTTTACATGCATATTTCTACCCTTTAGTCTAACAGTCCTTTAAAGTCCTGCGAGTACAATAATTACTGCATCTGTGAAGTTGAGTTGATAAGGCACAGAGAGGCAGCATAATGCAGTTACGGTGGGCCCTTAATCGAGGTAATGGGAGGTTGATTGGGGTGCTTTGTTAGGCCATGGCGTGTGTGTGTGATGACCTGTGATTATCCAGGCAGTGTGTTGACTGGAAGGAGACCCCCTACCCAGCAGCGGCAGGCAGGGAAGCCCACCACATCATTACAGTGAGTTGTTTTGTCATGGAGGTAGAGCTAGGCTCTCATTAGAGCCACTAGCTGTTCACACAGCTCTCTTACAGCACGTTGATCGCCCCCCACCCCGCCTCTCTCCCTCTTTTCTGCCCACTCCATGAACTGCTGAACTGCGTGAGCTTTAATGCTCAGAGTGCAGCCCTTTTGCTCTCTCTCTCTCTCTCTCTCTCTCTCTCTCTTATACACACCCCTCCAATATCACCTTTTTTGTACTAACTCTGCGGTCTGCCCCACAGCTTGCAACACTTAAGTTGATTTTAAGCTCTGTTTGTCCTTGACTTAACCTCTCCCAGTCACTCAGATTCATGTCTCTCTCTTCTCCCAGGCCTATTCAGCTCTACCCCGCCACCCACCCAACTACCCTACAGAGTCAGTCTGGGCACCAGACACTAGTCTGCCAGACAGATGCCTTCAGCATCATTAAGGTGCTCACGACGTCAGGCATCAATCAGAAACACTGGGCACTGCTGTGTTCTGCACAGTTACACACACAACACCATCTCACATCAACACCCTGCCATCCTCCAATTCACAAGGACACACATGACGTTGGATTGTGATTCAAAGAAACTCTGAAAATTGTATTTTTACGCTATAATACTGCAGTTAAAACAGACAAAACACCTTAATATTAACATAAATAACAAACTATACTCCCAGAAACTTCTAGATGTATGTTTTTTTTTTTTTTTTTTTTTTTTTTTTTTTAAGTTACACAGAATCGTGTGTACAGTTTAGTAAAGTTTTCCTATCAAGTGCAAAAATACCTATTATTCTGTGCTTCCCCCTGACCATTACATAACATTACATTACATAACCAAAATGACTTCCAACTTAAATGCATTTGAGATACTATATGGCAAGGTCTGGCAATGAAAGACGTGTTCATGGGCAGAGAATGGAGATGTCAGTTGCAGAAGGCAATCGGTTCTAGACTGTACATGTTCTGAGGATGGATGTTTAGCAGAGGCTTAAGCCTCAGTATGGCTCCCGATTAGATGATCCTGCAGGGCCCCTTCTGGTGGCCTCCTGCAGGGCCTGCTACCATGCTGGGGCAGCGAGGAGGGTCGTCCCTCCCGACAGGCGCCAGTCCTGGTCCGGCTCTGGCCCAGTGATGGAGAGTGGCCAGCCAGCTGCTGTTTCATGCTAGATTAGCCCTCCTGTGGTCAATTTGCTTTTCCTAATGTCAGCTCCCCTCTGCTGTCGCCTAGCAACTGCCGCTGCAGCCAAGAGGCCCAGCCATGCATACAGAATTCCACCTGCCGGTTGTGAGGGAAGGGGTGTGTGTGTGTGTGTGTGTGTGTGTGTGTGTGTGTGTGTGTGTGTGTGTGTGTGTGTGTGTGTAAAAAACAGGGGGATGCTGTGCTTGTGTGAACTGCCTCCAAATGATCCAAATGCTTGCTTTCTACCAGAATACCAACAAGTATAGATAGAAGAAGAAGAGAACAGAAGTCACATTCCTCTCCTTTCCTGGAGAGCTGGCTTGTTCTTTGTGGTGGCGTGTTTCCTTTCTTTCTCTCTCTCTCTCTGTCTCCAGGTCTCTTATGAAGTGGTCTGCTGTATATGTTAGAGAGTGAAGCGATATATCTTTCCTGGATGGTGTGTGTGTGCCGTTGTGCTGTGCGTGTGCAGGGAGAGGAGGAAAGGAGCAGCGCTTGATTACATTTGCAAGGCATGAGCAGGAGTGAAGGTCAGTGAATCAGATAGCAGCTCGATAACAGAGTGCTCGCAGAGGCGCCGCCTGACGCCTCACTGAATGCAAAGGAAGCGTTTTCTTTTTGTGGCAGTGCTCAGAAAACGCCAGGCGTGTCAATTCGGACTCGGCCCCCAATCTCACACTGCCTTCAATTCCCCATGATTCAGCAGAGGGGTCACTTTGTTGCTGAGCAAATCATGGCAGAACAAAGTGCAAAAAAGCAATACCTGCTAACTGAAAGGGAAAGCAAATGTTTCAAAAATAAAGTGCGGAAAAATATCTTCCAGTGTTTTAGAATAAGACTGAATTTTTGATCTATAATGCATCAACCATTGCATTTGAAAACGATCAATATGATGGACAACCACAATCATTCCCTTTTACCAGCAAAAGGATGTGATGCAGTTTTGAGTGTCAAATACCTTTGATGCAACAACCTGCACAGTCCACATATGAAAACAAATGCATTGTTTTTAACACATGATTTCAACATGAATGGGTTGAATAGACAATTATTAGGGGTGTTTCTGTCTGGACTACGTTTAGAATGAGATGCAACAAACCCCAGCCAGCATGCTCATATAAGGCTCACTTGGGTGGAATGTGGGCTAGATGTGTTCCAGGTGTGCATGGACTTTCGTTGGGCCTGTGTATGTGTTTTTACTGGGCTCCATTGTTACAGGCCACCTCAAGCTCACATGGGTTGCATCTAGACCACATGAGCAGTGTACATTCTAGATTGGGTCCTTTTTTCACCTGTTCTGGTCCCATCAGTGACCCTGATGATGGGAGTGCATAGGAGGGGATAACACCGAACCCATGGACATTTCTGGTTCTGGCTACTCAAACAGGCCCCACAGTAAATTTAGCCCCATGCAGTTACATAGTCTGACCTGAAATCTTCTAAAGCTTCTAAGACAGAATGTAAAAATGAAGTATGATAGGTTTCAGTAAATAAGTCCACAGAAATATCTTCGTAAAATATGAGAAAACTGTGTGCAATGATCTCGTTAAAAATCTGATTTCATAGTACGGTTTACGGAGGCTGGCATTCTTAAATTTTCATCCCATATCTGAATTCCATGCGGTGCTTTTGCAGGGGTCAACATCTGAACTCTCTTTTAAGCTGCTTGTTCAATTTGATTATAATTGACCCGCGTGCTGAGAGGCTGAGGAGGGCCGCTCTTGTGGAAAGGTAACGAGGGCTGATTGTAAATACTGCATTAGCAGAGCAGTTCACAGCCATGGCCCTCTTCACCCTGCCTTGGCCAGGAGTGCTTTAAAAGCACTGCAGCCCCAGTGCGCTGGCCCGCGGAGCTGGCCAAGGGCTTGACCACTTCCTCGCACAGCCACTCTCTCTCTCTTGCTTTATCAGCACGAGTGGCTCTTTCACACCACCCTGCTGGCCTGATCATTTAAAATGGCCACCACTTCAGACGATATCTACTGCTGCACTTAGATCCACCCAGAGATGGTCCCCACTATACCAATAGTCAAGTTGTGGTGCAACTAAATCTGGCCTGTGAATTTAGCCCCATGCAGTTACTCAATTAGACCTCAAGGTTGTAGCAGTGGTGAAAGCAGACAAGAGTCAGCACAGGTAGATTGATTTCCATATTGCATGGAGAAACAGTGCCACAGCACAGCCGAGTGAATCAAATAACCATGGAATTGTGACAAGAAGAGATTTACAACCTTGCCCTGTTGTGCAGTGCGTGTGCAACTAATCAGTATATGGCTCTGCTGGGTCCTGCAGTGAAAGTGTATCAAATGTAGAGAGCATTGCAGGCTAGACCACTGACACGCATGTATAGGCTTGTTCCAGTAAACCTGATTGAATGCATGGTTTTCACCATCGAAAAAAAGCATGCTTACATGCTTATATAAATTTACATGGCTAATATGGTGTCCATGTGTAGTCGTGAAAATGTTAGGAGTCGTCTCCAACAATACTACAATGTCATCACAGGACCTACGGGTTGCTACGGCTGATGTCAAAGTAGAGCATGAACTAGAAAGAAGGAATCTCTTCTGAAACAAAGTTTGCCAGAGAACCCCTAGACACAGACCAGGACTTCTGGAACGATGTGGTTTGGACAGATGAATCAAAATTGAAGACATATTTGGAGCAAATCAAAGACTGTGTTTGTGCACCCGACTATGAAGCATGGTGGTGGCTGTGTCATGGTTTGGGGCTGCTTTGCTGCAGCAGTGTCTGAAGAGCTCTCCATCATAGAAACCACTATGAAATCTTTATTGTATCAGAGGAGGTTTGAGGAACCTTCACACAGCTGAAGGAATTCCTCATGGAGGAGTAGGAAAATCTTTTTTCCAGTCAATGGCAGAGACTACGATGATTATAGGAAACATCTTATTGACATTGACATTGTTTCAGGAGGAAATATCAGCTATTGGGAAATAGGGTGTTGTGGAAAATTGCATTTCTACTAAATACATCTTTCATATTATTTTTAAGACAATCCTTCAGTTGTGTGTGCTGAAGATGATCAAAATGCCCACATGTTTAGATATGTTCATCAAACATTTTCACTGTACATTTTTATTTGATTTAATCTGAAAAATATTTGTGAGCAGTTCAACAAATAAAGCATACAAGCAACTTCTTCAAGCCCATTGGAAAAGGATCCCAAGTGGTTCCTTGTGAAACTTAAGAGAATGCCAAGAAAATCTGCATCAAGGCAAAGCCAGGCTGCTTTGAAGAATCTGAAACAAAAGATAGTCTTGAACATTTGTTGGTTCACTGCCTAATTCCATGTATTTCATTTCACAGCTTTAATGAGCTCAGTCACAAAACAGTCACAAAACAATGTTAGGTGTAGTTTTGAATACTTAGGCTATGTTTACACAGCTGAAAAAATGTTCCCAAATTCGATTTTCCCAATGAATCTGATCCTTTTTTAAATCTGTTCATACTTCATACAAGTTGGATTGGTGTAAAGGCTGGTCAATAATAACAATAATGAGAAGGGGAGTTGTGACGTAAGACATCTACCAGTCTCTAACATTGAAAGAAAGATCTTCCCACTCCTCCATTCAGAAATTTTTCAGCTATGTATGGTTCCAGCATCAGTCTTTGTACAGAAGGTTTTGCATTTTCCTCAAGTTTAGTGTTTGGTTATATATGTTTAAGTAGTTTGACCAGAGATGCTGCTGCTCTGTGACATCACTTGTGATATACAAATAGATTTGGATTTGATTTATCATCATCTCCATCTCTCAATATTGTTAAAATGAAGAACAAATATACAGATGTTTAAATAAGTTAAATACGCTAACTTTGTCACATGACTGCACATATTTATTTGATCTGAGGAATATTTGCAAGCTTTGTTATCTGAACAGCCCAGATAAGCCCTTCGTGTGCACATTGCAGACATTTTTGTCTACAACTTTACATCAAGTGGAATTCATGCTTTGACATGCTTTGCATTTGTGGACAAGCTGAGAGAACTGTGTATACAGGATACAGAACTGTGACTGCAAGTAGTGTTAGTAGTCATTAAGTTACTCTGAAACCCCTTTTTCATGTCTAAACTAAACTCTAACTGGAATGTGTGACGTTTCTTCAAATGTGCTGCTGGTACTGAATGGTAAAGTAAATGTACACCTCTGCACTCTGCAGTAGCGTTGTGTGTATTAGCTATTCAGGCTGCTCTGATGTTGAAAGGACTTTCTGAAAGAAGTAGCCTAACTGACAAACTGCCTAGGTGAGAAACCGGGGGTGTGCATGTGCATACTGCACAAGTGTGTGTGTGTGTGCATATGTGTTTTGATAAGAGGTGAACGTGAGGTGAGGTGGTGTTGACCCAGAAATGAAGTGATGCGTATAGGACAGACAGCTATGACAGCGGGAGAAAACAGAATTCTCACCAGGTAAGAGACTGTGTGCCTCTTCCCTTCCTGCTGTTTGTATGGAGGTGTGTGTGGGTTTGTGATGGACGCACCCTTTAGTGTATGTGAATGAGTATATGAGTTTGTTTGTATGTTTGTTTACACACCTACGTGGTCTACCAGTGACCAGTGAGTCATTAGGTGTATGGATCCAG
This sequence comes from Acestrorhynchus altus, assembly GCA_034509495.1. NCBI lineage: Eukaryota > Metazoa > Chordata > Actinopteri > Characiformes > Acestrorhynchidae > Acestrorhynchus > Acestrorhynchus altus. The sequence continues at coordinate 24,495,666 of CM067515.1, read as the reverse complement.
GTCTGAGAGTCGTTCTAATCCAAAGAAAAACAAGCATCTGCTCACTTGTGTTATAGCCTTTCACTCAGCACAGCCACCAGGGTTAAATCAACTCTTGCTCAACAGTCGTCGTCTTCTCTCTGCGTGTCTGTCTGTGTCAGTCTATGTATCTATAATCTATCTATCATGATATCAACATAATTATAGCCACTATTATTACAACTACTTGTACTAATTCTGCTACTACTGTTGTTACTATTACTCCTATTTCTAGCATTATTTTTACTGATAATACTATTACTACTACCATTGTTAGTACTATTTCTACTACTAGTACTATTACTACTACTTCTATAATTCTACAATGATTTTACTACTTCTACTACTATTACTACTACTTCTATGTATGATTTTACTACTTCTACTGTTACTATTATGATTGTGATGATGAATGTTACTACTATTACCAATGCTTCTATACTTCTACTACTAGTCTAGTTTTACTACTTCTATTACAATTAGAAATAGTAGTAACAATAATTATATCACTAATATTAGCACTTCTATTTCTACTTCTACTGTTACTACTACTACTTCTATACTTCTACTATTATCTATGAGTCATTACTACTGTTAGGATACTTTTCGGGCAATTAATCAATTAATCATGATTAATTTCAGGGAATTGTGCAATTAATTAGTTATGATTTATATATACATATCACACACACACACACGTGAGCACACACAATTACTACTAGTTGTACTACTGCTATAACTATTTTTAGTACTACTAATAATGAGGATTAAAAATAGATAGTATAACAATAATGCCACATGGTGCTACATCAGGTAAGGTATGTGCTGCACAGCTCCAGGGCTCTGGAGTTGTGGGTTTAATCCAATACTCTGGTCTCCATATGTGTTCTCCGTATGAATTTCTTCTAAATACTAACCCATTAGGTGAATTTGCTATGTTAAGTTGTCTCAAAATGTGAATGAATGTCAGCACTATCCTGTAATATACCAGGATGTTTTCCTGCCATGTGCTCTGCATCCTTCGCAAACCCTGACCAAAAAGAGTGGTCATACATGTTAAATAAACGCTGACTAAATTGATATAAATATGAAAATATACAATATAAATACATATAATGCACACAAGTGGGGACAATTGTTATTTATCTAAGAAGTCATTATAAGCAAAAGCAGCCACAACATAAGTTACAGTTTGGTGGAATAGAGTGAATATAATATGTAAGTCTGTGCTTAATATTAGCATTGTTGTTGGGGCTTCTCCATCTTTTATCTCCATTGAGAATAGGGGCACTGGCACTACTGATGACCACCAGCCTTATACAACATGTGGCACAACTGGGATTGGAGGTCAGTGCTTTATTTAATCATAACCCCTGGGTTGCACTTGGATGTTGTTGCCTGCAGCAAATTTAGACAGCTGACGCCATATTTGGTCCTCACCAACAGGTTGCCCATTTATAGTCCTCTCAGTGTCGAGTGTTGACAGGCATAAAAACCACAAGAAGAGCATGTCTCTCTCTCTCTCTCTCTCTCTCTCTCTCTCTCTCACTGTGTGCATGTGTGCATCTGAGTCCATGCATATGTGTCCTGTCATACGAATAGGACATGTGACCTAAGGGCTCTGAACACAGAATGTCTATATATAGTCTAATATATATATATATATATATATATATATATATATATATATATATATATATATATATATATATATGCACATTTATTGAAAATAAAACACAAAAATATAACATACATAAGTATTTACAGCCTTTGATCAGTACTTTGTTGTACAAGTCGTTTTGAGTACGATTCTACAAGCTTATTGCACCTGTTTCCCTCATTCTTCTTTGCAGAACCTCTCAAGCGCCATCAGTTTGGATGGGGAGTGTCAGTGTGCAGCCATTTTTAGATATCTCCAGAGATGCTCAATCAGGTTCAAGTCTGGCCACTCAAAGACATTCACCAAATCCACTCCTTGCCATCTTGGCTGTGTGCTTATAAACCTTCGCTCCTGGTCTCCAGAGCACAAGACCTATGCTAGACCTGTCTTCAGGACATAAACATAAATGTGAATGTAAAACGTAAACATGCTTGCACACAAAAAAACACACACTAGTGAATTCACACTGGAGAGGTGGGCAGCCCTATCCATGGTGCCCGGGGAGAAGTTGGGTTATGTGCCTTGCTCAATGGCAATTCAGTGATTCCTTGTGACAGGAATCAAACCAGTCACAAGGCTGGTTTCCTTCCCACCAGGATGATCATCTTCATATGACACTCTCACAAAAGAGCCTCATCATCTGTTCAGATTCTCAGTACACATTACAGATTCTGTTTAACTTCTTGAACCTTAGAGTTATTAATCCTATGTAGAAACTATTGGGAATTAAGTTGTAGCTGTTTCATATATTGTGGAGGCTTATGAACAGGCCTCAGGTCTCTATTGTGGGGCCTATGAAACTGATATTATGACAGTAATGCTGTTACGCGAGTGTCAGAAGTTTGGGTCTACATACATGGTCTTGCAGGTTAATCAAAGGTGATTATAAGTTGAATATAAGCCAGTCTAAAGACATCAGAATTTAAGCAATGTTCTTTGAGTTCATGTCTGCATTTACTCTGTTCATTCCAGACTGATCATAGAGAATTATCATTTCATTAGCATCTTTCCTCCTGCACAGCAGCAGCCTACCATCGGTTGGCAAGGGCCTGTGCTTCTCCAGCATGTGCAAAATCTACAATCAAATTGGTTCCAGCCATAGAATATTTTCAAGCAGCTTGTTGAGCTTGGATGAGACCACTAAGTAGTTGACTCCGCCACATGACCATGCAGATGTGCAACATTGCTTAATGATGGAAACAGGGACCCCCTGGACCTTCCTAATGAGTACCAGGCCAATTACTTTGAGACAAACCACCTACAGGCAGTGCATGGTGCAGCTGGAATTCAAACCCGAATCCCTGCAGCAGAGGCCAGCTCTGCATTGCTAAGGAGTGGTTTTGCCAGGATCCAACTGGCGGCCAAGTTGCTTGAGTTGATGAACTATTTGTATAATGGGTGCTTCAGACCATGCCAGTGAAAAAGCAGGTCTATGGCTGGTGATTGCGCCAGTAGGCTCACAAAGTGTAGTGACTGGCTTTGTGTGACAGAAGACTGAAGACCTGGCTGTTGGTCCAGCCTCTGTGTGTGTGTGTGTGTGTGTGTGTGTGTGTGTGTGTGTGTGTGTGTGTGTTTGGAATGCAGAGCGAGGATTTTGGGGCCTTTGAATGAAGTTTTGGCTCAGAGATTTCACTGTCATCTGTGACAGATGGTGGAAAACAGCAAGTGCTGAGGAGAGATATTCAAATCTGATCTTGGAGAACCTGAAGAAGATTCCTGGCGAGAGAAGGAGGGAGAGAGAGAGAGAGAGAGAGAGAGAGAGAGAAAGAAAGAGTATTTGGGAGATATTGGTTTGATTGGCAGAACTAAAAATGACTGTTCTTTGTTGCTTATCATTCTGTAGTGTGTCTATGATGACCTCACTGATACATTATATTTTAAAATGTAGCTTACATTAACATGTTGCTTGAAATCCAGTGTTAAAATAGGCGTTCCTGCAAAATTGGACACATATTAAATGTAGATATTGGAGGCGTACAGGCTTCGAAAGGTAACAGCCATTTCTTATCTGGACTTCGGCTTCCTTTCCCGTGGCTAGCGTATGAGGAAAACAGACAGTGAAAAAGAAAGATACAATGAAGGACTAAGCAAGTCTATGATAAAGCATAATAAAGGAGACAGGAGAGAGGGAGAGTGTGAGAGAGAGATAGTGAGAGTGTATAGAGTGGGTGCCAGCAGAGGAGCTGTGTTGGCGCTGAAGAATAGGGCAAACAGAGCACATCCACTCCATCTGTGTGCACACATACCCAGGCAGACCTGACTGTGTCCAGGTCCCCTCTCCCACGCCTCCCAACATACGAGAGAGAGAGAGAGAGAGAGAGAGAGAGAGAGAGAGAGAGAGAGAGAGAGAGAGTGAGAGTGAGTGAGAGTTGCTGGTGGTCAGGGTTTGGGTCAGATAAAGTTGTACCTTGTTTAAAGTTCTCTAGCAAAAGTTCTCTGATAAGTTCTGCAGTGTGCATTATTTGCAGCCTTTTCCTCTGAGGTCCACACACTGGTAAGGCAGCACTTCAGTGCCCAAGGAGCAGTTGTTGAGTTTGTGGCATTCCTAAGGAGAACATTCCTCGTTGACACTGAGGAGTTTAAACACTTCTGCAGCTCTGCTGTATCTGATCCACTTGTAACAGTGCAAGACAGCCATGTCAGTGTCACTGCAGTGCTGAGAATGACATAATACCTGCCCTGTGGTGGTTCTTTGGAGTCCTGACCATTGAAGTTCAGGGTGAAAGGAGGATAACAAAGTATGCTGAAGATCCAATGGACTACAGTCTGTAATTATAGAATTACAAAGTGCTCCTGTATGGAGGAGCTGATAAAATGGACAGTGACTGTAGAAAAAGGTGGTTATAATGTTATGGTTGATCAGTGTATGTATAAATGGTCTGGAGCAGCTTACAACCAGAAGGATGCTGATTCCCAGAACTGGCATCCATGGCTGAGGTAAGACACCAATTTGACAAATGCTCCCCGGGTGCTGAGGTGGCTGCCTACCAGTGTGTGTCTGCACTGCCCTAATTCAGTAGAATGTCATTGTGTGTGTGTGTGTGTGTGTGTGTGTGTGTGTGTGTGTGTGTGTGTGTGTGTGTGTGTGTGTGTGTGTGTGTGTGCTCTGTGGATGGGATAAAATCTGTTGCACTGCTGTGCAACGGCATTGAGTTTGTTTATTCTGTATTAAGTTTAAATCAAAAGGTTGTCTAGACAGAAACAGTCCCTATAGGTAGACTGTAGGCTGATTCCACCAAATCAGAATGCCTCTTGATTTCAAAATGAAATGCAAAATTTACTTTAACCTCAAAAGAGGACTTTGGAGCTCTGAGCAACAATCCAATCCTTTTTCTCTTTAGTCCACGTAAGACACTTCTGATGCTGTCTCCGCTTCAAGAGGGGCTTGATATTAGGAACACTGCAGTCGGACCCCCTTTCCTGGAGAGGTCTGTGTGTGGTGGCTCTGACAATGGTATTCTGGAATGCAGAAGTAGTTCTTTATAGAGGATTACTCCAAAGAACCAATTCCTGTACCTTGTTTTGAAGAGTGTAGGCCACCGGGAGCAAGACGAAAAAAATCATATAATTCATTACTGCCATTTAGAAGTCTGAACATTGGATTTTGGTGATGGGCATTGCTGACATTTACAGGCTATTCTTACTGTCACCTGTTCAAGTACCTTATTGATTGGCCTTTAAAAATGAAATTTTCAAAAAATTTCACTGTGGAGGCATAATATCTCTCAATATTGCTTGCGTTCAGGCGAAACCTCACAGTGACCGACAGAAGACGTGTTCATCTCTGAAGTGACATAATGTCAGACGTTGGATGCGATACTGAGTTACATAATAGTGTATGACATATGGCAACATGCTAGATATTTTTGAAAGTGATGGAAGCATCTGTAAGATACTCAAAATACTCTATTTAGCATTTGCAAAATAATGTCCAAACTGTGTTGCACCCAATTAATAATATGGAGACATCCTGCAGAATTTAGTTCTGCTGCAGGGTTAACTCACCTTTCTCATATATAAACATAAATATGCATATAAATGTGTGCAAATATTTGTTGGTTAGAGAACACATTCAGCAGTAAAAACACACACACACACACACACACACACACACACACACACACACACACACACACACACACACACACACACACACACACACACATACGGTAGTTGCATCCAGAAAGATGTGGGATTGCAGTGCTATTGGGAAGGAAGATTTCCCGTAAAAATGAATGATATGGCCAATATTTATTGAGCTTGGCATTCAGAAGTAGTATCGCAGTTTGGCATTGGGCCACCATGTTTGGTAACACATGCCAGACATCTTGGTATGAAGTTGAGGTTCCTAATGCTGCCCTGTGCATTGACTGCAGTTGTCACAAAGGTCTGTGTCCATGTACTCCTGCATTGTTCAGTCACCTGCCAATGGTCCCAGTGCTCCATCTCTGTTGTTCATGTAGGTCCCCCACATCTTTCATGTCGCTGCTGTGTGCTTTCTTTTACCTACTGCTGCCAACAGTGTGCTATGATAATGTCTGCATGAGCAGTATGGCACACAATCCACTGATGAGGTCATCCTACTTCCCAGAGCCCTATGATATGACCCCACTCACACTCTTCCAACATCTTCCAAAGCTTTTGAGCTCCTCTTCAAAGCATTCTTCACTTGCATGCACAATGGATGTAGTCATGCACCTTATATAGTCAGTCAGGTAGAGTGATGAGGCCTATCCTTAGTGACCCCACATGCAGGATGTGTGTGAATCTTGAATCGTCCACGTCTCTTGATATCAAACCTACTCAACAATGATATCTATTCACTCATTCACACAAAACAGTAACACACCCAGATAGACTTGCTGCCAAACTGGGCATGAAATTCTGTCTCAGGCATATATATATATAAATGATTACAGGTATGGCTTGATTAGACACTGGCCACAAAACTGCTTTCCTGCTGGGCTTTTAGGTTGTGTACCTCTTGGTAAGATTGTTGACGGCCAGACATGCCTCTATAACATTTTGACAGACAGTTGACATACTTTGACCGGAGCCGCATCACTGGACTGAGAGAAGCAGGACGGTCATTTCGACTAAAAGGAAATTGGGATGAAATTTCACGTTCTTGCACTGACAGCCAGCCACCGCTACCTTCGTTTGCAGTGCTGGTTATACACAAGAAACGTAGATTGCTCCTGACCTTATCATCTTTAGTGATGAATCCAGGTTCTGTTTGAAATCTGATGTCAGTTGGATGTGAATATAGAGGCCTTATGGTGAACCCTTCAATCCTGCCTTTGATGTGGGGTGACACACTGCCCCAAATGCTGGTGTGAAGATCTGGGGAATCATCACATATGACAGTCGGACACTAACAGTTCAGCATTATATGCAGGACATCCTGCAGCCACACGTTTCCTTGCGACAGAGCTTTCAACCGGCATTTTTCAGCAGGATAATGTCCACACGTTTGCTGGCCTTCCCAGATTCATCAGCAAGTGAACATTTATGACACCAGCTCTGACAACCTAGTGTGTGCAGTAACTACAGGCCCAGCTGCAATATCTGTGGGCAAATGTGGGCAGTTGCACAGTTTTCCTCAATAAACTTATTCTTTCACTCTAATATTGTAATCAATGACTCATCAGAATTATATTCACAACAACTTATTGGTTTATTTTCTTCATATAATGTGTAGAATTCAGCTGTAAAATAATTAATGAGGAACAAATTTACATAATCATTGTTTTGGTTTTTGTTTTTTTTTTTGGATCAGTCACTGTTACAGAAGCCTCTTTTCAGTTTGTTTCTTTACAGAATTGGCTGACATGAAACAAAGTGGCATTGACACATCTCCAAAACATCCACACCATGATTAACAGTTGATGAGGGGTTCTTCTGATCAATACTATCCCTTGTTTTTCTCAAGACATGCCTTTGGTAGCTGGTCTAAAAAAAATAATTTTAAATGCTATGTATTTAAACTGAAATATCTTATGTTCTTGATGGCATTTCAGACAATGGAAATATGCTTGGCAATCATTCTGGCCAGAATATGGTCTTCCAAACATTGCCATTTCTACTCTTTTCTAAACATTCATTTCTACTCTTCATATTTACTGCCATTTCATCATATGTTGAAAACTGTCCAAGTGCATTAAAACCTTTTATATATCTTTACATTTTTATAGGTTTGCCATTATCAGTGACCAGGCATCAATTAGCTTCAATTTCATTCTCTGCTTGCTACTTAGAGTTGGCCAATGTTGCCGAGTGTCAGAACAAACTGTAAAGAGTCTTTGAATGCTTTGTCATCAGCTGACAATTCCTTATGTGAGTTTTTGACCTGTGTAATCAGTCTAACTTAATTCATACTTATTATTTTTAGGTTCATATTTCATCACATTGTGTTTACTATGGGTGAAAGGTTTGGGACACCTGCTCATTTTTGCATTGTTTCTTAAAGAATTTATGCTGCTTTCATTGGAGTGACTGTCTCTAATATTCGGGGAAGACTTTCTGCTAGATTCTGGAGCATTGCTGTGAGAATTTGATTGCATTGATTGACAAAAGCATTAGTCATTGTATGCAGGCAAATCACGAGTGAATGACAATTAAATGGCTTTAGTTTAAAGTAGCTGTATTTATTCATTAGAAGGCTGTCCACAAACATTTGGACATATAGGATTGTTTTCCTGGATATGGTTTAAGCACAGTCCTGGACTTTTTCTGTCTAAATGGGTTGTGTTTTATGACATATGACAAAATTCACACCAGGCTGTTTTAACACTCCATTGCTATAAACTGTTTACTGTATGAGCTGTTTTGAAAGCTCAAAGTTTATGCACCGAACTCTTATTTTGTGTAGACTCACACTGTACGTTCATTTATTTCCTCTTAACAATAAGACCTGGGCTAGAGAGTTTAACATGCTGACAGCTTGCAGTTTCCTGAAGAATGCTGAAAATGATAATGATGTGTAGGGGTCCAGCTCTTTAAGCGAGGCCCAGTCTTTGTAAGCTGGCAGTTAGTTGGAGAGGAATTTAAAAGGAGGATGGGTTGAGTTTTAAAGGAGAATGGAGGCAGAGTGACTCATGTTGTCACATTGCTCCCTTTATGAGCCTCTCACCTCATTAAGTCTCTAACAGTGTGGAGAGCCTCGGACAGACTGGAGGACTTTATCACTCCACTGATCTCCCTCTCTGTCCTCTCGTCCTTCGATCTCTCCTCACCCCCTGCACACATTGTACTGAGGAAATGATCGTAGCCATCACCAGCCTCACATACTTTTTATCTCTAAGTACACGGTGTGCCCTAATGTTTGTGGACGCTCCTTCAAACAAGTGAATGCATTCAGTGGCTTTGATGCAACAGTTGCTGACACAGATGTGCAAATGCACAGACATAGCTTGTATTGTGCTGTAGAATAGGACTCTCTGGAGTAGATATACATTAACCAATTGGAACCATGTGTGGAAAACCGAGGAACTGGATGCTGCTGACCTTTTCCACACTGGTCCCATTGATGGAGACAGGGGAGTGCTCTGACCTCAGATATAGTTTTGATCTCAACACATTGCTGTCCAGGGAAGACTATTTACTACATAAATAGTATGTAGTAGAGACAGTTAAAAATGAATGAGTGGGTGTCCCAATACTTTACATATAGTGCTTATTAATGATATTTAAATCATAAGTCATCATAAATTAGAACATTTAAAGTCATATTCTTAAACCTCTTAAACAAATAGAACCAACCCAATTTTTTTTTAAATAGAATGTGTAAATATGAACAACACTTTTAAAGTGATAATATGTAGGTTTTGTGATTTAGATACACAATTTTACATTGAGAGGGAAAGGGCTTCAAAACCAGAGTCCAGTAGCTATATATTAAGCATTCTCTCATCATATAAAGCCATTAGCAGTTCCACAGTCACTCCGCAAAAGGTACTGGATCCTTTTTTTAAGAAGTGATATATGTGACACAAGTCCATAAAGACATGAGGTGTGGTGAGAAATACTCCTTCAAAAACCTACCAGACAACTCTGTTTTTAGAATTTATATATGAGACATTGCAGGGATGGTCACACCCAACACATTGACATGATGTATAAGATTATATGACCTCATTTAGAAAATGCCAGTGTGTTTGGGTTGAGCTTGTGAGAAAGCTAGCTCATTAAATTGAGATTTTAACCTTAAAATATTTCAGTGGTTTGTGACATCTTTATCATCTTAATCTTTATCAAAATTCAAAACTAATTCTGGGCTCTTATGGGCTAATGTTTAAAGAACGTTGGTATAATGCAAGCCTTCTATATTAATCATTTCCTAGAACCATACATGTAAGCCATTCAGGAGCCAGTATTTTTGGACTTGACACTAAATGAACCAAAACATAATGAATGAAGCTAGTTACACTGATTTACACTGTGATCACTGTCATCTGTAATCATCTGGGATGTATGTTACACACTAACCCATCAGTCAGTCAACATGTTGGAGGCAGACAACTGGTTTGAAGCATGCCCAATATGGACAGGCTCTCCTGGTCAGTGGTGGGAAGTACCAACCATGGTCTGAGTAAAAACAAATCGAAATCTGGTGACATGGTATTTGGCACTCAAGACATATCAATGTGGGTGCAACAAAAGCTATTTCCATCTGGCCAGATCCAACAGCAGGGTGTTTGTGACACATCTGTGGCACATTTAATGATGGTTATTGGAAGAGTACTTAATTACTCATAGCCTGGTGCATTGCACACTGCTGCGAAGTTCCAGACCAATCAGTAGAACCACATTGACCTCTGTACACTGATAAAAGAGCCTACAGTGGGCACACAAGCATCTGCACTAGATCTTGGTGTAGTGGTAAAAGGTCACCTGGTCTGATGAGATTTGTTTTTTGTTTATTTCGTTTAAATGTCCAGGTACGCCAGCAACATTTACGGACATCTGACGGGAATTCAAGGATGTGACGTTTAATGCCATAGACCACAGGGCAGTCTTAGGTCTTGGAATTCGGGCAGTTTTGGAGGCATGCAGGTGACCTTCAGCCTTTTAGGCACAGGTGGTAATGTTTTGGCTCCTTTATGTACATTTTCTAGTTCATCACTTTGGTGTAGTTTTATATCTTTAGACTGCTGTATGTCTTAGAGCTTCTGGTGTGTGCATATTTTAGCCTGTTTGAAATAATTCTCTGCGAGAAGTGCAGGGGGCACTATATTCACACTCTTGAAGTGTCCACGCTCAAACTGGCTGCCGTGCTTGATTGACTAAAGGAAGCATATTAATGTGATAATACAGTAGACATTTCAGTGGCTTTGATTCTGACCCACACATGAGAGTAATGACCTTGGCATTTATACTCATTTTGATAAGTCATCAAATTCATATCAAAAAGAGTAGCTCAAGTGACATTTAGATCCTCTGGCGTTGAAGGAAAAGAGTCTTCCATGCATACCTAAAAGGTCTAGATTTTCGAGTCGGTCCATTAAACATAACTAGAGAAAAGGAGAAAGAGTTTTAGGTCTGCTAAAAGTACAGAGAAGGGGTCTTTTTTTTTTTTTTTTTTTTTTTTTTTTTAAACACCACATGAGATCACCCAGCTTTCAACACCTCATTTTATTGTCCCAACATTCAAAAGTACAAATAATTCAAACACAACAGTTTATGAAAAAGAAAAAAACATTTACAGCAAGATTTTTTTCATATTTTGTTTCCAGTTTCAGAAATGACCTAAACTAGCAAGGATAACATGAAGTCATTCATCGCAGTAATTTGATTAATAATAAGAATAAGGATAATAAGAATAATAGTAATCATAATAACAATAATCAATAATTGATAGTTAAGTAATAACATAAGTAGGAGAGACCAGCTTGGTCCAGTGAACATTTTTTCGTCTTTTTTGTCTTTAAAGATTTATAGATTCTCAGATAGTAAACAAACACATCTTCAGGAGAAAATGAAAAATGACAAGAGCCTTGTTCCTCACTTGGCCTTCCCTCCTACACTACTGGCTGTTGGTTTCCTATTGGCAGGCTGCCACTATAAGGCGCTACAAGGGGAGAAAGTGAGCCACAGCGATTTGGGCACGTACCGCGCAGGCATGGCCCCATGTTCCACACACCCTTGCCCCCCAACCCTTAACCCCAACCCCCACCCCACACATGCTCATTCACACACAAGTGCTCATTCACACACAAACATACACATACACACACTCAAAAGCTCTCGCTCACAGTCGTGCACAGACTCGCGGAGGGTGATGTCATGAGCGAAGAGGAGGAAGTGATGTAGGAAATTAGTCCGTACATCAGAACAACATTCTACTGGGGTCGTTGCATAATTCAAACTGCCACCTGCGGTGGGGTTTGAGGAGGGCTGTGCTACCGCCCAGCAGACGGAGCAAAGATGGACTGATGGCGGAAGTGTTGCTGAAGAGGTGGACAAGTGCGTATATGTGTGTGTGAGAGTGTGTGTGTGTGTGTGTGTGTGTGTCGGTCCAAGTAATAAGTAAAAGTTCTCCAACATTCACAGCAGTTCTATCTCAACATGAGCTGATTCCCTACTCTCAAAGAGCCATTCACTAAATTCACCTCTCAAAATAGACTATATCATAGAAAATATATAACGGGTGTCATCTATCAAATATCATCTTCTATAGCTATTTTATTTCAACCAGTACAATCAGCGTCTATGCTTTTTGGAGTTATGATGTCATATGCAAATGGCAGAATTTGTTGAAATCAAGGTTTAAAATGTTACACCAAGCTCTCCGCTGGTAGGTCCAATGCAATGAGTCGTAGTAAAAGAATGGACAAACAGTAGAATAATCAAATCCAGGCAAGTGGAGCCTAAAATGTTGGATGCCATAAAAATCCATGAGAAACTATGTTTCAGACCCACATTTTTGCATAAAGTTGGATCACAAAGCAACGGTAGTGTGTGGAGGGAGGGCGGGAAGCGGCTTTTAAAACTACACAAACTTATCACAGGTTATATTGAACCAGAACAACTGTTATAACATTCTATTAAGACTAAACTTTATTGAAAAAGATTTAAAGATTTATGTTTAACAAGACAAGAAAAAAGCAATAGCAAATTTAACTATCGACTAGGTTATGCATAGCGAGTAACTGTTTCTAGTAATAAGGGAAGAGCCTCACCAACCCTCTTGACATTTTTTTCATTTTTGACTTTTAAACTTTTTTATATTGTAATTTTGATATATTGGTACAAAGCACAAACGTACTAAAATTTCTCAGTGCACAGGACTAATGGAAGAGCGTCTCCCCTAGTCGTTTGTTCCCTTTAGCTCAGAAACACCCCCCTCCCTGTACCAGAGTCACACAAAAACACAGACAACATAACAACAAACAAACAAACAAACAAACAAATAAATAAATAAATATTTGAGATAAATAATAAATAATTTAACCAATAAATAAATACATATTTTTCAAGAAGCTTTTTTGTCCGGTTTCTTTTGCCGCAGCGGTAAACAATTTGTAAAAAACAAACAAAAAAAAAAAAAAAAACAATTTAAAAAGGCAAAAAAATAGATCAAGAAAACGAACAAAACCAAATCCAATTTTTCTTTTTTTTCCACAAGCGACATGACAACATATTAAACAGGATTCCTCACGAGTTTTCTAAGTAACTGAACCATCACTTCATAAAGTTTTCATATGAAAAAAGACAAGCTTGAACAAAAAAACAGTGACAACTCATAGATATAGATATTGTAAAACAAATGTAGACTATATATCATCTATTTGTACACAACAAAGAAAGACACATTTGTAATAGATCCTTTGAGGAAACAAATACTAGACTAACAAAACTAGCTAATTATCATTGAATTTTGACAAACGCTGTACACTCAGCAAGTAACCTATATGTCAGCAAGCCAAAGAAAACTCGTTAAGTGATTCTTACAAGGCCCGAAATTTGCTCATCTGGCTTTTCTGGGCGCAGAATTCTCCGGACCAGATGGGGGCCGACAGTTAAAAGAAACCAAAGGAAAAACAGCAGCTCAATTTAATGCCAACATCGAAGTTTCATTTTTTTCTCTAAAGAACACACAGAACAACAAACTTGGATATTTAAGATATGTGGAACCATGTAATATAGCACCTACGGTTGATCGCTAAAGGAAGTACATCTCAAATGCAAGATCACAAAATCAGAGTGAAAGGAACCGTAAGAATGTACTTATGTTTTCTAAATGGACAAGTGTGTGTATGTGTTACTGATATCCCAAAGACTGATGATGGAAAGAAAATGAGTGGACAAATGTGTGGCCTTACTTTGGGCTCTTGACTACGAGGATGCGTTAGGCCTGGGAAGACCCCTATCCCTCTCCTATTGGGTATCGCTGTTGAACAATTACGTGCTATGAAAAATTACCTGCCTGAATTTGCATCTCTTGATAAAACCATCCGTCTACAAAACCGTTGCCAATCTGGTTCTCCCCGAAAAACAAACAACCTTTGATCCTAAAAAGTACCACGGCAGAACGAACAAGACAAGGTGGCACCTGACCCCTCCCCCCAACCCCTAATTAGCCAGTCAAAATATTTTTCTCTTTTTTTTCAAATCCAGATTCATGTAAAAATTCTTCAATAATTATTATTTTAATCATTATTTATAAAAATAGATCTTCTTTCTCTTTATTTTTTCATTTTTTCTAAACGCATTTTCAAGCAAAGAGATTTTCTCTTTGGCAACAGTGTGTGTGTGTGTGCGTGTGTGTATGTGTGTCTGTGTGTGGGCGTGTGTGTGTGTGTGTGTGTGTGTGTATGTGTCTGTGTTTTTCTCAACAGGAATGCTAACCCATCCCTTCCCTCTCCCTGTCTCCCGATCCCTCGTGAGGAAAGACGTGTTCTGTTTGCAGTACAAAACAAAACAATGTTAGAAATTTCTTCTGCATTAGAGAAAAGGGATGGCATCATCCCTGTCAATTTACTTGGGGGGGTTAATAATATACACCAAAACAAATGAATGAATGATCACCGATTTTTTTCTTTTCTTTTTTTAAAAAGAGCCCCCTCCCATACTCTTCCCAGGGAGGCGTTATACTAACGACAGTGGATCCGGATTTTAAAAGAGAACCAAAAGGAAAACCTGAATCAAGACCAAGAGAGTTCAATCTAAAGAAGGACATTCTCTTCTTTGAAATAAGGGCGGATTGGTTTTGCTACTGTTTTACAGAGAAGAGAAAAACGAAGAAACAACCACAAGAACTCAAAGGATATACAACAGAATGCCTGTACCACTTACAGGTCTTCCAAATCATTTAATATTTTCTCTTTTTCAATTTTTGTAATACTTAGGCAACATTGGCTTATAGGTCCAAAGGTATATTATAAGCCATATCCAGTTCTCTTTAGTTGGTTTGTTGGTTGGTTTTGTTCCTGTTTGGAGTAGGCTAGCTGTGTGGGCTGAGGTGGGTGTTAGTAGTGGTGTTTTTTCTCTTTACGGGGCTACACAAGAGTGGGGAGGGAGTTCAGGACTTGTGGGTCTTGTTGGTCTTGAAGGACACCTGCAATACACGGTCGCCCAGCCGGTACCCATTCAGACTGGCGATGGCCATGGCCGCTTCGTCGTAGTTTGTCATGGTGACAAAACCGAACCCCTTGCACTTGTTGGTGTTGAAGTCACGGATCACCTTGACGTTGTTGACTGCTCCGAATGGCCCGAAGAGCTGCCACAGGACGCTTTCGTCTGAGTCTGGAGAAAGGTTGTAGACGAAGATGCACCAGCCCGTGCCAGTGTGTCCTGGAATATTCATCCCTACTAGACTGGTCATGCTATCTATGGTGATTGGAGAGAACCTGGAAATGATTTGAGAGAGAGAGAGAGAGAGAGAAAGAGAGAGAAGGAGAGAGACAAAGGAAGAGAGAGAAAGAGAACCACGTTTTAGGGAAATTGTTTCCGTAGTGTGGAATCAAACATGACTGGAGAGAAAGAGCCAGCTGAGTGACCCTAGCTTTTCACACCAGTTTAACAACACGCAAAGCTGCAGAACATCAGTGGCACATTAAAACATCACATTAGCTCTATAATCTGCACCAGTCTGCCTACTCTCCAAGCTAATCGCACAAGCTGTCTCTAACGGGGACCGGCCTCGCATCTCACCAGTTCTCCGCTGCGTCTGCCTTTCTGTCTTTTGAATCTATTGCTCCTGATTTAAGATGATTTCAAGTTTCTGTTCAATATCTGTTCAGTGCTGAAAGGAAGGCGCCCGGTGGCTTTTTGTATTCAGTCTGAAAAGGCTGTACTGTAGACTGCGGGAGGGCTGCGGGAAAATGCCACTCGCGAAGGCGCCGAGACGCAGCGCTCTCTCTCTTTTTTTTTTTCTTTCTTTCACTGTCTTCCTGAGTGGATCTATTGGAGAAACTAAATTGCAGGAACTCGTCGCATTAATACCTCTCGAATTCATGGGAGATTTAGAATGCAACTGAGTAAATCTGCTCTCGTTCCCCTTGTAATCTTCCCTTTTTCTCCCCCTCTCTTTTCTTTCTCTTGATACAGAGATTTGAATGCTCAGTTGACTTCAGTTAATTGCCTTTCCGCTTAAAGGAAATTTCCACTTTAAATAAAAGGTAAATTGGATAAAAGGTTCATTTCGTATGCCACCTCTCCAGGAATGACTATAGGCATTATTTGGGGGGGGGGGGGGGGGGGTGCTTTAATTGAGATTTCCGCTTTGCTGCAGACGAGACGGCTGGTAGTGAGCAAAAGTGTTATGCGAGTCTGCTTGTGTGTGTGTGTGTGTGTGTGTGTGTGTGTGTGTGTACGGGTGGGGTATCAAGGGGTGGGGGACTGGTGGCGTCGGTAAGCGGCGGGTGGAAAATGGAAGCAGTGCTTTCAAGCTTGCCTGGCATGGGAAACAGAGTGTATTCCACCCACACCCTCAGTGGCTCTGCAGTGTATGACTGTGATCGATAACGTTGTGCGGACCACAGGGCCGGCCAATTCCCTGCTTCTTGTTTTGCCAAGAATTACTCAGACGTTTCATCTGCGCTTTAGCTGCCGCGTCCTGGCAAAAGTCGATGCGTCTGTCTCTCTTCGAACCCTCCCAAGCACACTCCCAACCCTCTTTTGTGCCGCGTTGGCCGCATCTCATTATGCAAACGAGGAGTATAATTGCACATCGGCTCACTTTACGTTCGCTGACAAGCAACCATCTCATAACTTCAATTACGGCGTGTTTCTGTGTAAATAATGAATCTGGCACCATTACTCATCTTTGAGAAGAAGGGTGTGAGGAGCGACAGAGAGAATAAGAGAGAGGAAGAAATGGCTGCATGGTAATTTGGATGCCAGTCATCTGTGGGAGAATGAGCGTGTATGAGCGAGCGCGTGAGGGCCAGCATAGCTTTAACGCACTCACGCGCAGGACTAGAAAGCTCCTGTCTATTCAAGCGGAGGCCGCGTGTGCGCTCTTGTCTGTTCGTCATACCAACCAAAAGGGAAAACAGTTGGACAAAGGAGTTGCGTAGCAACAAGCAGCTGACCTGCAGCCAGCCCACCCTTCCGTATACTATCCACCTTCGCCCGTCGCTGCTCACTTCTTCCTTTGTTAATTACCTTCCACCGTGCTCTGTGGTGTACAAAGCCCACCCCACCCCACCCCACCTCTTGCACGATTTGTGTGCACAGGCCTCTCCACCACTTTGACAGCTAATCGCACGTGGTGTGTGTAATCAGTGTGCTTTTGTCTCGCTATTGTTTTGAAAGATGCGTCATTGTTTCTGATGCTCTCTGCCTTGTTTGCATATCTTTCTCATTGTCTAGGTTCACTGGATTCACCTTGTGACTTTGGTAATTTGTATTTTCTTTCCTTCTCCATTCCCAAACACAATGTCTGGATATGTTAAACATATTAGCTAATGGGGTTGAGATCACTCGAGATCAAACTGCTCCCCCTCACATTTTACTCACAGTAGTGCCACACTTTTCATTTCTTTTTAACTTTAAGTCAGAATAGCTGGAGTGTATTTTTCACAGAAATAAGTGGTGCATTAAATGCATTTGATATAAACGTGTTCATTATTCCCGAAGCACAATTCTATACCGACCCTCTCAGTTACACCTTCAGTTATAACCTGTCCATTTTGCTGTACAGGATTAATCTGTCACACACACAAGACATCTCCCCACTACTCTTCCACAAGAGCACAAAAGCAAACATGAGCAAAAACCCAGGTGTTCAGAGGTTGCACTACCTGCAGTGAAACACAACGTTTCCTGCAGGGATCCAGGTAAACTCTCACCCCTCCTCCGCCTCACTCTTACCCTCCTCATCCAGAAATAGGACAGAACATTAAAGGTGCAGTGGTAGGAGTTTATGTTAAAATAGCATGAATCATTTAATGAGGCTCACTGGCCAACATTGGTCCCTGAAGCATTTTTTGTTGTTTCTAACAGCTTTTCAGTTCCTACCCCCAGCCATATGTCTGATATCGCTATGAAAATAAAGGAAACAAGCAGCCAGATTGTGATTGCAGTAACACCTAAGTCATTTGGGGGGGGTATGTGTACAGTGTAACTGCAGTAGGATATCTAGAGGCTCACCAGAGCTTGTCCCCCCCCCCCTTCATTTACAGTGTTAAATTGGATTGCCACAGCACGACTGTAAAGATCCTGAGCTAGGCGGAGTTTAGGCTCGAGCCCCTGAATCCTACAGCCACACCTCCATACAAGGGCTACACAGAGTAAAAACACAGAAAATACCAAACGTGATACGAAACTCAAAAAGTCTGCAGTCATCATAATAATCAAACAATGCATACTCAACACTAGAAATTATGAAAGTATAATCTGGCTTTTTAAGCACTAGGGTGGTTGGTGGTTTGAAATCAAGCAGAATCAAGTAAAAAACAAACTGAAGCGACGGAAAAAACCTTGAACTGAACTGAATGCAAGCGACTTTTCAGAAAATGAAGAATCAAAAAAACGATAGAAATCATTTTGTCAACATGGACATCTGGCATTCGGTGAAGTTTAATTACCTCTTAACGCCATAGGCCATATTAAGCAAATTGTCCAGCCTGTGAAGAGAAGGAGGGTTCTGGGGTTAATGCCAGGCAGATGGTCTACTCATTCAATGGAACTAATGCTACATCCCTGCGTTGCTGAAGGAAGACGCCCATCCAGCAATGGGCCATTACACTGTTCAGCCCCATCAGGCATCTCGCAGAGTCAATCACTAAGCTTGAGAAGTACAAGGCTAGCAGCGGTGCTAACATTAATTTGGAAGGCCAGTCCACCGCCCACCCGGTGCCAAACAGACTCAGTGTCATTGTTAATGTAGCCTACGGCTATGCAGAGGAGCAAGAGTCTAGCAGTGTTATGACTTCAGACAGAGTTTGGTTTGATATATATATTTATATATTGGTGGATGGAGTCTCTGAGACATGAAATTCAGTAAAATACTGCAACTGTACAATGAACATAGCATTTCTTTATTATCCTGAGTTCTGTCATTGTAATGGGTCTGTATCAGTGACAGATGATTGGTAGACTGATTTGTGGGACTGTGGCACACAGGGAATTCACCAATATCAAACAATTAGCTATCAAAGAATGACTTCATGTGGTTCAAGTGCAGGATCATGTGTTGGAGATGTTATGCAGGTGGTATGAATGAAACTGTCTCCAGGGTTCTGCACCTTTTAGTGCGAAGGAAAAGTTCAGTAATCTAATATGACGTCTGAATGAAGTTTGAGGCAGAATGTAATGGAACATTAAGTAGACGTGTCTCTCGCCCTCATTCTCTCCTTCTCTTCCTCACTTTCTCTAGTCTCGTCATTCGTGGTGACCCGCTGGGCCAGTGCATTAGGCTCTCATCTTCATCAGTCACTCTCGTTTTGGGTTCCCGTCTGTTTGGCTCCTCCATGACCTCCATCCCTCACATGGACTGCCCCTGTCTCACGTCCTATTAAGCCTCGCCAAGATGGCCAAAAGAGCTAATTGCCACTTCTGCAGACCTAACTTTCCCTCGCAAGTATGCATACTCACTCAATCACACACAGACATGCTTACTCTGCGCTGCTACAACTTCATGGTTCTACTCTGTCAACCTGAAACCCAAACCAGGGCACATAATGTGTCGCATCATTAAAGCTCCAATTAGCCAATTAGCCAGGCAGGTTGCACCGTGGGCAAATGAGTTAATTGGACAGGGGGCTTTGAGGTGCAAGAGTGAGCTTCTGTGTACGAGACATCTGCAGGCCTGTGCGAGCCCAGTCAGGACACGCCTGCGGCTTTTCACACCATCTCCCCAAACAAACATCGCACAATGGCACCTTTGTGTGGCCACGTAATTCATTCAAATGTAAGACATCCTTTTCATTTCTGTTCTGCTATAATTGTTTGTGATGTATGAGGGATTAATTACTGATTGCCATCATTAGCGTTACAGTACAGCAGTAATTGCCAAGCACAGTTCATTTGTGTTAATGCATGATCCTGGGCAACTAGATGGCCCAACTGAACAGGTTATGAATGTAGAAGAAATAAGTAAATGGGTTTTCATTTTCAAATGGATGTGACTTGTTTTGTTTTTTTTCCCTCCAGATAGTTTTTCGACATAACGTTGCTAATTTCGACTTGCTTTCGAATATTCTGACGCAGCCCATGTTCATAGCCCGCTGTTAATGGTGACAGGTGATGTGGAGGTGAGATGAAGGACTGGTGAAGTGTTAATGAAACAGAACAGTCATGGAGACATTGTGAACGACAGAACCCCACTGTCTCTTATAAACAGTCCTTCAGTCCTTTTCATGTTTGTTCTCTTCTCATTTTCATATGGCACAGGGGCAGCTAGTTTTGACATCTCTCTAGTGTCTTACAAACTTCTAATGAGCTCTATAGCCAACATTTCCAAATGCATATTGATGCTTTCCAATCACTTTTGACCTTTCTGATATTGGAGGAACCACCAATTTGGAATTTCTATTAATAATAGATTCTAAAGGCAACATGCAGTAAACTGGTTTTAGCTATTATAGTCTAAGTGACAAAGTTGATGGTCTGCAGCCTAGCTGGCTGGCTTTACCTGAACCTCTGGGCTTGGTGATGCAGGGGGCCAGGGTAGCGGCGGTTGGGGGACTGGTAGAGTTGGGAGAGCAGGGCCTGGCTGGTCTTCTGGCTGGGATTGTTGGCGAATTTCACTGTGATGGGCTCCGCTGCTCCAGAGGGCTTCTGTCCGTTCAGACCCTTGATGGCCTCTTCTGCCTCTATCCTCTTATCAAAGCGAATGAAGCCCACCCCGCGTGAGCCACCTGAAGGGCCAGCATAGCAAAAACACAAACGATGTTACATTTATTGGCTTTATCTTTACACTAGCACTCAAAGTTCTAAAGTTCTACATGCAATACGATATAGGTTTGATGGAATAATCCTGATAATATTACTAGTCTAACTAAGATTAATGCTAGTGCTGTAGGGTTTGACTGTAATGATCTCGGTTCAAATAAGAGTGACATAAGGCGGTATTATATGTATATGTGCCAGTGGGTAAATTGAACCACCCTCTACATCTGGACAACTGCACATATTTATTTGTTTAACCCTTAATTTGCATTTTCCTTTTTCTTCTGGGACACATATTTTTCCATGCCAGTTACAATAATTCTCACATCCAAAGTAACTGATCAGATATGGTGATAAACAGACAGCGTGTAAGAACATCTGAGGGGTTTAGTGAAAGTGTAGTCATAGCTTGCTAGACTAAGCAATTTCCCCACAATGGTGTCTGTGGGGCAAAATAAGACATACCTTTGGGGTACCCCCTCATGTTTACATAAAGTTAAGTCAACCGCGTACTGTTGAAATTATTAGTGTTACACGGTAATAATGAATCACTGACAATATAATTCATATGTACGTTTAATTAGCACCTAGTTATTGGTGCAACTAAACCATCTACAGGTTGCAGAACTATGGAGAAAGGTGGAATATAGAATTATTTATTGATAATTATATTATGAATTAAGATTTGGCTAATATATAGTTATTGGTGTAATCAGGCATTTAATATAGAATTACTGATGTTTTTCTAAAGATAAGTCCACTTACACTAGCTGAGCCACTTTCTTGGTACCCTATATATTGTCTGCTTGAGTCAGACACAGCTAAGATTCCAACTGATGCCAGATGTCTTAAAATAGTGTTTTATGCATTAGTTTTATTCATGTCTTATATTATCTTGGATATGCACTGACTTAAGTAAATAACAGCTCATCTTACCCCAATCTCCACTATGATATTTAGATAGAAGGTAAAAAAGTTATGCTGATTTATTCAAATGGTGGGAAACTTAAGTAAATGTCTTCGTTTGGTCCTGTGTTTTGGGACTATTGTGTGCATATAAATGCAGCTATTAAGTCACTCACGGGTGTTCATTTTGACTCTGGCTTAGACACACACACACACACACACACACATACATACTGAATCCATTCCCTTTATATGGAGATCGAGAAGCCATACATATGACTTGATGTTGGAAATGGCGGATGACAGTGATGTGCGGCTCGCATGTGACGGCTGCTATTGCTGGTGTCACATTATGCAAATGAGCCATGAGCGAACGCAGAAACTTCATTGGCTGCCCCGCATTCCGCTGCTGTCAGGCGGACGTGTAATTTGTTTTCCTTTCTTCACGAGAGGATGGAGATATTGTATAGGGGCACTGCTGCCTGCTGGTGTGGAAATGGAGTGTAGGTCTATGTGTGTGTGTGTGTGTGTGTGTGTGTGTGTGTGCAAGCGTGTAGGGGATGGGTGATTGTTCTCCCAGTTCTGAGAGCGTATCGTGTCCTGTTCCATCTCAAGCTGTGCGGCTTGCATAAGCTGACGGCCACACGCTACCGCATGGCATGCTGCACGCCGCTGACATTTCTGTGGTTTCCTAGGCAATGTTTTTGACCGCCACCTGAAAGTAACATTTAAAAGAGCCTGGCTGGCTTGGAGGCCTTTTGTTGGGCTGCTTTTTAATGAGATGGCTCCTACTGCTCCAGAGAGGTGAGCAGGGAGACGATTCGCCTAGAGGACCATTTGCATAATACACTGTGTGTGTGTGTGTGTGTGTGTGTGTGTGTGTGTGTGTGTGTGTGAGAGAGAGACACACACAGTAACAGCCTGTGTATGTATCTGTAGCCTGGCATCTCCACACACATACACAAACACACACATTTTTATTTTGTCGCTTCACCTTCTGTCGTCGTGTCTCTTGCTCTTATTGACGGTTTCTGTTTTGGGTTCTATTGCTGCGGCTTACTGTTACTGCTGTCTTACTGTTACTGCTGTCTTACTATTCAAATCACACTCTTTTGATATACGCGGCTCTCGGAGCAAACATTTGTATACACATCCCTTCAATGCAACAAGCTTTCATTCAGCCTGTCTCTGCATTACACACCCTCTCTCTCTCTCGCTCTCTCTCTCTCTCTCTCTCTCTAGCTTTTTTGTCTCTCTTCGCCAGCATCATCCCTGACAGCTTTTCCTTTCTCTCTCCCAGCCTTCCCACAACCTGTTCTCTTTAATTAGTCTGACAGAAAGAAAGGCAGAAATAAAGCAAGCGCATGTATTATTCGGCATGGTTTACGAAGCACGGTTCGCCTCCCTGGTTTCCGCTGAGTGAAACTGAGGTCAACGCTGATTCCTTAGAAAGCACAACAGACAGAAAATAAGATGAGATAACACTTCGCTTTCTGTCTCTGTCTGTGTGAATGTTAACATACTACAGATCCACAACTTAAAAAAAAAAACACGACGGAGAGAACTGGAACTGCAAGACCAACAAAGGCCACACTCTGCGTGAATTCAGCATACAAACCTCCAAAAACCTGAATCATCTCTGCATTGCTGTGTGCACGCAAGTTTGGTAATGTGCTCATATTTGCATGCATGGCTATGTGAGGGGGAGGGACAGTATGTTTTTCGGTACTCAATTAAAAGTGATGGTTCTTCAGTGGTTCTTCTGTAAAGAAAATGGTTCCATGTTGAACCATGAACTCTCAGCCCTTTACATGATTAAAGTTTTTTTTGTGCATTGAGATCAAGTTCTTCAGATTGATGGAGAATATGCTGTAGTGGGTTCTATAGACAGCTTTTTTTGGAAAAGGGTTCTATATTGCACCAAAAAGAGATGTACTGTTACGATATCAAACTTGTAATAATAGAATAACCCTTTTTAGTGTATCGAACATCTACAGCACATTCTGCATCAATATGAAGAACTTGATCTCAATGCAAAAAAAAAATCATGTAAAGGGCTCTGAGAGTTCATGGTTCAACATGGAACCATTTTCTTTACAGAAGAACCACTGAAGAACCTTTTAAGCATATACTTTGCTTTCTCTTTAAAAACAACCAATGTTATTTCACTTAAAAATGCCAAATTTCTCAATTTTAGTTTTAAGATTTAAGGCCCAGTTACCCACCATTCTGCACATTTATTACAAACACTGCTTGGACAGGGTGAGAAACATCATGAAGGACACTTCTCACCCAAACCGCACACTTTTCACCCTCCTCTCATCTGGCAGATGTTATAGGAGCCACAGCTACTGCATGCTGTGTTCTGATACTGACTATACTGGGCGGAGTGATATACTCTGAGTGTATTAGTTTAGTGGTGTAAAGTCTTTACTCTGCTTCCCCAGAAGGTTCATTAATATTACACGTTGTATAGTATCTTTGAGTCAGAGATGGTAAAAAAGCGGACATTTTTTATCAGAATGTGTAGTGAAATCCAACACAGCAGTTCTGCAGTCGCGCACAAGGTCAGGTGCTGTGTGCTCAGAGAACCTTTCTGTAATGCTTTTTTCACAATGGAAGCAACACACAGCGTTTTTTCTTTGCATCCACTGGAACAAAAGCTATAAATGAGTGTATGGCTGCAAAAACGCCCCGCATTCTTCACTATTCGGACTAAACTTTGAGAGTTCTTCTGGCTTGCCACTGTGCTGACTGTTGTGCTCGTACTGGAATCTGACTTCACTGGTGTGCTTAAAGCACTGTCTTTACTCTTCTCTACTCGCTATACAACATATAAGCTGTTGGCCATATAGCTGTTAGCTGTGTTAAGATTGAAATTAAATCCAAGGCATTGCAAAGTTAGCCGGCACTGTGTTTTTGCACTCAGGGGAATTTGTCCTCCACATTTAACCCATCCAAGCCTACATGTCTGGAGTGGGCAGCCCTGTCCCCGGGGATCATCTGGGGAGATAAGTGCGTTGCGCAAGGGCACTTCAGTTATGTCCTGCCAGTTCAGGTATTTGAACCAGCAACCTTCCAGTCACAAGGCTGGCTCCCAAACCACCGGGCCACAGCTGCTCCGTAGCTTCAAGTAGCTGAATGTATTCATTAGAAAGGGTGTCCACAAACATTTGCATATATAGTGTATGCATATCATTACGGTCCTACTGCTTAGTTAATCTTTACTGTAAGTGACCAGCCGGCCTTTATGAATCTCAATCTTCTCACTGTCGAGCTACTGTAATGGAACCATGATGAACCTGAGGTTTGCTCAACTGGGAATAACTGTCCACCACCATTATCGTGGGTAAACCAATCATCCATCACATGCTTGTCAGCTGGTGCATAAAACCTAACATTCGGAGCCAAGATAAAAGCTTGCTACTCAATAGTTAAAAACGGGCAAATTGAACACCTTAAACGTTGCCTGTGCTTTACTGTCCTTTACTGCACTTGCTTCTCTAACATTACCATAATGAGTCAAGCGTGTCTTTAACGGTCTTAGCTAAACAAAGCCAGCGCCTGGGCTCAAACAGGAGACATGGGCACTTTGCGACTCCTTTCAGCACTTATCACCAGCCGAGCAGAGTTACGGCCACAATGTGCCAGTTAACGGCACTATTCTCCTGGTAATCACCCCGGCGCCTTACGTAACTTTTCTACCTGTACTTATCTCTGCACAGCACACACGTCGCAGCAGAAAGGCTGGTTTAATAATAACCCAGACATACAGAGAGCCAGCACACCGTGCCACGGCACAGTGAAAAAGGCTACGGCCCACCTGACAAAGCCCTTTCCACTGCCGAGGGAGAAGGAGAGGGGGAGAGCAGAGGAGGAAAAAAAAGAGCATATTCCTCTGGGAAGATCTGAAGGCTCGGCTGTTAATGAAAGCTTTCTCTCTTCTTTCTGAACTTAAGCGCTTTGCTGCTGTCTCTCATTCACTCACTTTTAAGTGGCTGTGCCAACTGTATGGAACATTTATGAAACTAGTGTGCTAAACAGATCAGTGTGGGGGGAGGTGTGCGCGTGTGTGTGTGTGTGTGTGTGGGGGGGGGACTGAGCGTGCCCACCTCACGCTGTCGCACGAGCCTAATCAGGCTGAGGAGAGGGAAAGTTTAGCCGTTGCTGCTGCAGATGGCGTTTGAAAGGCCTTGCTTAGGGAGGACTTTGAAGACGAGAGACACACGTTGGTCGTTTGGTCATTACACGGGATCGAATCCATCTGTTTGTCCTTGTATAATGGAAGGATAAGGTGTTGGTGTCTTACTTTTGTGTGTCTGTTAGTTTGCCTATTTATTTTGGGCACACAAACGTCAGGGCAAACTTACAATGTCAGGATTTAAAACACATCTTGCCTTTAAGGTTTTGTGTTTTGTATTAATTTTGTGCCTGAAAAGGTAAAATCCATGTTTATTACTAAGGTTAAAGTTACAGGGACCCACTGTAATCGTCTGTAAACAACCTGATCTAATCTAAACCTACACCGTTTCCTTAACCCACAACTTAATCTACATCTACAATTTACCTTAACCCACACCTGAATCTACACATAAACCTAACCTTATCCTACAGTTTAACCTACACCTACAACTAATCTTAACCTACAGTTTAATCTACACCTACAACTAACCTTAACCTACAGTTTAATCTACACATAAAGCTAACCTTAACCTACAGTTTAATCTACACATAAACCTAACCTTAACCTACAGTTTAATCTACACATAAACCTAACCTTAACCTACAGTTTAATCTACACCTACAACTAATCTTAACCTACAGTTTAATCTACACATAAACCTAACCTTAACCTACAGTTTAATCTACACATAAACCTAACCTTAACCTACAGTTTAATCTACACCTACAACTAACCTTAACCTACAGTTTAATCTACACCTACAACTAACCTTAACCTACAGTTTAATCTACACCTACAACTAATCTTAACCTACAGTTTAACCTACACCTACAACTAATCTTAACCTACAGTTTAACCTACACCTAAATCTTATAAAGTAACTCATATTACAGAGGTGGCCCAGAGTAATGTTGGGAGTCTTGGCCAAGGACTCTTTTTGGTGTAGCACAGTTGCCCAGACTGGGAATCAAACCTCAGTTTCCCACATGGTGTGGTGGTTCACTGGTGGTTTTATCTTTGTGCCAATCCAACAACCTTAACCAACCTTAATCTACACCTAAACCTCACCTTAACTCTACTTTAATCTACTCCTGAACCTGACCTTAACCTACACCTTAATCTATATCTAAACCTAACCTTAACCCTTATTTTAAACCTAACTATAGTGAACCAAACATCCACAAACGTCATTAACAGGAGCTTTTTCTCCAACAGTATCTCCCAGCACCGTTTTGTCAATTCTTCTTCAGGTACATGACTGAATGCCAGGGAGGCTGTCTGTGCACTTGTGTGTATATTGCTCAACAGTACTACCAGTGGCCAGGTGAAAAATGATAATAATAATCATTATATAATAATAATAATAATAATAATAATAATAATAATAATAATAATATATTTGGACTAAAATAATCAAGATATATTGACAATTGTATGTGAAATTATGTTGGTAGACTCGAGTGTAGAGTTAAATAGATCATCATCTTCCATGGTCTCAGCCTAAAGAGCCCTTTCTTGAGAACATATGTAAGACCTCATATCTGGGTATGCAGGTTTAGGTTTAGGTTATGATTCACTTTATTCAATTTACCATATGTTCGGCAAATGTTCTGAATTTTATTTTTCAATTATATTTATTTACCTCAAATAGAGGATAGAACCTTTTCTAACACGTCTTACACTATCTAGGAAAATTCTCCTCCATTTCCAATGAGAGAGATGAGGACCGGAAAAGGAAAAGATACGATGTTTCAGAAGCGAGGAGCAGTGTCAAAGCGACTGATTTTCTCTAAAGAACATCAGCTTGTAAGAGGCAGCACTCTGGATCAATTGTATTTGCTCTCATTGATGAGAGACATGTATTGACTGCTCTGCGCAAGGCTCAAGAGCTGCTCTGAATATTTAACTATTGATCAAAGCTGTGCACACATCACACTTCAGTCTTGTTAATGTTATAGCTTAAAGTGGCTCGGCAGCGGCGTGATCTAATGCCTCCGTAAGCTTGCAGAAATTGAGTTACAGTGCAATTCTGCTCTGTGCTGTTTACTCAAATAGTCCATACAGGAAGAGCATACACACTTTCAGTCCAGGAGAAATATTCACCATCACCATCACTCCAACTGCACTGTGAGGCATCGATCTGAAGATGGTGATCCAACTGCATTGATTTTTAAATGTATGTATGTATGTATGTAGGCTACAAAAGAGACACGGATGGGAACGGGGAAGAGCTAGGGCATTGTCAAGACCGAAACAAAACGGAACAAAGACAAGAAGGGACAGACAGGAGAACCAAAACATGACAGACACATGACAATATCACACTTTATCGCAGAATAATAAAATATCCGTCAGTCTCAATGTTTTTTCCAAGCCTAACATTATGTATATAAAGCAGATCTTTCATGTTGCTGCATTTTCCCTGGCAGAAGATAATAAAGGTTTACTTTAATTAGGAAATCTGAAACCACACAAATGTGACAGTAGTTAAATGTAGACAATAAAAACAATATACAAAGTTTATGGTGTGACATTTAAAAATTGTTAAATATTAAAAAGTGTGTGTCTATATGTGTGTGTGTGTGTGTGTGTGTGTGTATATATATATATATATATATATATATATATATATATATATATATATACAAACACACACACACACACACACACATATAGACACACACTTTTTAATATTTAACAATTTTTAAATGTCACACCATAAACTTTGTATATTGTTTTTATTGTCTACATTTAACTACTGTCACATTTGTGTGGTTTCAGATTTCCTAATTAAAGTAAACCTTTATTATCTTCTGCCAGGGAAAATGCAGCAACATGAAAGATCTGCTTTATATACATAATGTTAGGCTTGGAAAAAACATTGAGACTGACGGATATTTTATTATTCTGCGATAAAGTGTGATATTGTCATGTGTCTGTCATGTTTTGGTTCTCCTGTCTGTCCCTTCTTGTCTTTGTTCCGTTTTGTTTCGGTCTTGACAATGCCCTAGCTCTTCCCCGTTCCCATCCGTGTCTCTTTTGTAGCCCTGTCCATTTGTTAATCAGACCCAGGTGTTTCTAATCTTGCCCATATTTTTAAGTTCCGTTGTCTCTGTCTGTCGCTGCACACATTGTGATGACAATGCTGAAGCAATATATTGTGCAGGCCAAAGTTCATGTACTCTCGCCTGTCTCTGTCTGGCTATGCTTTCTCCAGCATATGCATGTCTGAGAAAATGAACTACATAGATATATGCAGTCAATTTCTAAAACATAAATAGACGGTATTACAACGTACAGTACAGAAAATGTCACAGGGTTAGCTGTGAGTTTCATTAGGAAGTGATGCAAATGTGCATATTATATATCTTTATATAATTTACAATAAAATTAATGTAACAGTTTTATATTTATTAGCTTCTTGTACTCATAGCTTCACAGTTGTGCACTGAAAAATGTCTGTTGAATGCTGTGTGAAAGCATTTTAAAGTGTCAGAGAATTACAAAAGAGTAGTTGATTGCAGACACTGTTTTGCTGAAAAGAGGGGCACATCTGCAAAGAGTTACATTACTTCAATACATTTAGGCCTTTTAATTCATGTAATGGTGAAAACAATTATTACAAAGCTGCAAATAAACATGTTTAGTATTTGGTATTCAGGCTTAGGCCAACATTTCTTTATATTTTAGTGTATTTTCTGGACTATAAGCCACCCTGGAATATAAGCCGCACCCACAAAGAAAAAACAAAAAAACAAAAAAACAAAAACGGAAAACAACATATATAAGAAGAAAAAGCTGCACCTCATTATAAGCCGCATGGTTTAAAGCGTCGGAAAAAAAGAGTGGCTTATAGTCCGGAAAATACGGCAATGTGTTTAGTTATGTAGTTCATATCCATGTGTAGAAACATCTGTCCTGCCATTGATACTCCAGCCTGATGAGTAACATGACCCTGCAATTATAGCAATAATTTCAGATTTCTTGATTGTGTTTGTCAAACTCTGTTTGTGCATGTGTGAGTTTACACTTGCAGAGAATTTTCGACTGATTGAAATGTGCATTGCTTTGATGAGGCCCAAACTGAAGATTTCTGTTATGCAATGTGATTTTGTTGCATCAGTGTTTGCTCAAGCCTAATTGGGAGGCTTCAATAATTTGGGAATCTTTTGCTTTTGTTCCCATTGATTCACTGAAATCTCTGAACAGAGCTTTATATAAGCTGTGGGTACAAGGAATAGGAAGATAAGTGTTGATTCCATTTGCATCCATCCTGTCTATGATATGCATACACTAGGGAAGCACTGATATGGGAATTCTGGGCAGATGCTGATATGCAATATTTTACATGTACATAAGCTGTCAGTGCTAACAGTGGTGGTGATACACACAGAATAATAAAATGTACTGGGACTAGTGCTCTTACTGGTAAAGGCTTACATGTGCAGTAACATTTAAAACACTAGCTTAAACATTGAGCTCTTCCTAAATTGAAAATGTCAGTTTGATTCAACACAGGCCTGATTTCAAAGTGCTTTTCAGTAAACAACCATCTGTTGATACTGATATGGTTGATTTAAGTCATTGTGCTTCTTTTGTGCTGAGTTCAGTAGGTACATTTAAATAGGAGTATTAATATATTGGTGCTTTACATAAATCAGCTGAATTTCTGTCCATAAATTGTCTACGTTGACCCTGGCATTTACCAGTGTTTAATTATAGAATTATGTAAGTGGCATTACGTGGGTGTCATGTCGCTGAAAAATGTCTTGATGTTTCTTGAACAACTTTCAGCTGTTCGTTGGAGAGTCAAGTCTGTTCTGACAGCAAATCTTGGATTCCTCAGTTTCTTTTTCTCATTTATTATGTCCCACACACACACACACACACACACACACACACACACACACACACACACACACACACACACAGTCTCTCACACTCCTTGGTTTCTACTGGAAATGCTGTTCCTCTGTCTGCACCGAGGGCAGGGCAGACATGGCAGCTCTGAGCTCTCTACAGCTCAGAGGGAAAAATCCTCCTTGTTTCTTAATCACCAGCAACTCAGATTTAATTAGTCATTAAGATTCCTCCTGTGGACCCACCGCCCCTGGGGAGCCTTCACATGGCCGCGTCGGGGCCGATCGTGTCAGAGGGGTGTGTGTGTGTGTGTGTGTGCGGGGAATATTTAGAAATGGAGGTTGGGAGAATTTGCTAAAAATATGTATAAATGGGTATAATGTGTATAGTGTTTATATGTGTGCTAATGAAGGGTGTTAGCAGGGTGAGTATCCGAGGATTTCAGTGCTAAAATGTGTGTGTGTGTCTGTGGATAATGTTTGGAAAGGGGGTGGAGGGGGGGTGGAAATGCAAATGCAGTAGAGGGTTTGTAGGAATGTGAATATCTGAGGGTTTAGGTGCTGTAAGTGTGTTTGTATTGGAGGGGCATGTTGGGAAATGGGGGCTGGTGTGTATTTAAGTGCATGGTATAGGGGTATATTTGAAGTCGGGGTTGGGAGTGAAAATGGAAATTTGTAGTGTGTAGAATGTTTATATTTATTTAAAAGAGCGATGCTGGCTTGGTTGATATGTGAGAATTTAAAGCAGCAGATCAGTCATGCATGATAATGTTGCCAACAGGAGTCAGTATGGAACTAAAAACTGCAAGACTTAATGAAATAATCAAGTTAACTTAAATAATACAGAAAGTTGTGAGCACTTAAACCGATTAAAGCAAATTAACTCAGAACAGTTTGTTCGTGAATTTATTCAATAGAATTCAACAGAGTCACTACAGTTCACTTAATTTGCTTAAACACATGCAAGTGCATTGGCTGAACTCTGTTTGGGGTGTCATGTTGGCTCAAATGATTTGAGGGAATCAATTTTCTGAAAGCATTTCAATTCACATAACTTTTAAAGTTTTACAGGGAAACCTTACGTTTCAAATAAAACTCATGAGCTTTTTTAAGTTAAATTAACCAATTATAATTAAACTTGTAGTTGCCAGTCTGCATGATGTGATTGGAATAATACTGTTACGTGACACTTTTGTTGACTATTATCAGAAGTAGCAATATTGACTGAGCCGTTCTTTTTGGAGCGATTTGTGTGTGTGTTCATACAGGGGATGAAAAGGGGGGTTGGCAGAGAAACAGTAAAAATGTGTGTGCTGTGCAACGTCTGCAAGGTGAATATCTACTGTTTTAGGTGCTAAATGTGTGTGTGTGTGCAGTGGATGGAAACTAGAAAATGTGTGTGTGTGTGTGTGTGTGTGTGTGTGTATATATATATATATATATATATATATATATATTAACAAAAGACATTAGCATTGCGACAGTCCAGGAATTTAAGTGCTGCGTGTGTTTGCGTGTGTGTGTGTGTGTGTGTGTGTGCGTGCTTGTGCGTGTGCT
This sequence comes from Acestrorhynchus altus, assembly GCA_034509495.1. Classification (NCBI taxonomy): domain Eukaryota; kingdom Metazoa; phylum Chordata; class Actinopteri; order Characiformes; family Acestrorhynchidae; genus Acestrorhynchus; species Acestrorhynchus altus. The sequence goes on along the minus strand of CM067515.1, from coordinate 24,463,145 downwards.
GTCCTGTGAATATGAGCATCCACTGTTCCTCTGAGAAGGACAAAAAAAAATTGGCAGCATCTTTAGAGCATGCAATACTCCACGGCTTACGTGACACTGTCTGCATGGTAAGTAAGGTTATAAAATATGCAGGCGTTTGAAAAGTATTGTTCCACTGCCTGCGTAAGAAATTCAGTTCCATGACCATTTATATCCTAGCTGATTTATTTATGATGCTGCCAGAAGGTGACGTCGATGTAGAGAATGTGCTGGCTTGAGAACAGAGAGGGAAAAACCACATACCTTTTCCTGTGACCTGGATTTACATTTGTTATTTGCCACGTTCTAAGGTCATGGGATATTTTTTGTGGTCAAACACAAACACACACACACATACACACACACACACACAGACACACACATACAGGCGCATGGTGGCTCATTTGTTGAGTCTTGGCAGATGAGTGCGTGTGTGTTTAAACAGGCATTCTGCTCCATCAGTGCACATTAGGCAGAACAGTGGCGCATGCCGCAGGGGAGGAGATCCTATGAAACAGAGATAACTGAGCTAGTTATGCAATGTGAGCCACGCTGTAGGATTCCACATTAAAGAAGCAACTCACAGTCCTCTGTGTGTGTGTGGTTTGTGTATGTGTTCATGCCACAAAACATGACCTATGACCTAAAGGAGTACCTACGAAGGAGAACACATAAAGGAGTACATTGGGCAGCTGTGGCCTGGTGGTTAGGGAACAAGCATTGTGACTGGATGGTTGTTGGTTCGAATCCCTGAACTGGCAGCACATTACTGTAGTGCCCCTGAGCAAGGCATTTACAGTGCATCCGGAAGTATTCGTGGCGCTGCACGTTTTATGTCACAGCATTTCACTTTATCACTGTCTGTGGACGTGTGGCTAAATGTGGACACATTCCCCGGTGTGCGAATCAGTCACCTTTATCTTTTTTGCAAATCCACGGGCAAAAGTATTGGCCCATCTGCTCATTCATTGTTTCTTCCAGAATTAAGGGTATTAAACACTAAAATGTGTTTATCCTTCGATTGGACTAATTGTCTCTAATGTACAGGGAAGACCTTTTCTTTTTGCTGTGATCGTTCGATTGCATTCAGCGACTGAATGATGTCAGCATATTGGATGATCACCACCATCACACCTCATCTGCAACTCCCCAACTCATCCCAACAAAAGTAGTGGATGGAGCACCATCATTCCAGAGAACACACTTCCACTGCCCCTCACCTCAACGCTGGGGGGCTTTATACCCCTGTAGCCCATCGCTGGGATTAGACGGAGAACCAAAGGGTTTGTTCATCTGCTCCAGGCAGTCCCATTCAATTGGCAATACTTCTCTACAGGGCCTAGACAAGCTGTGTGTGTGCATTTGCACATGCGTGTCAGCAATGGGTGCAAAGGAGCTGAATGCATTAATTATAAGGGGTGTCATACATATGGACATATAGTGCATGTGCACATAGTTTATTTGACTTCATATACAGCTAATAAGCTTAGTACGTACGTATGTAATTAATGAGAGTGAGAGAGGTCACATGTACAGGCTCTGCTATTTAACCAGTCAATTTTTGTTTTCTTACAGTAGCTTAATCTATATTAACTGAACTGTCCATTCACTGCCTCGAAAATGAATTCATTTGTGCAACGTTTCCTAGGTCAGACCAGCACGACAAACATTTTCCTAATAATTCCTAATGAACCTAATGAGAAGCTGTAGTGCTGTTTGCTACCTAACCATGAGTTGAGCTACCTAATGTTCCACAAGCTCTCCGAGTTTGACTGTCTGGTTTAAGTATGAAGGTGTGTGTCTGAGATTGTACAGCGTGTGTAAGTATAAAGCCTCCCCCTGGATACCTGTGACCTGGTCGACGAGGATGCGGGAGGTGATGATTCGTCCGTACTGGGAGAAGAGCTGCTCCAGCTCTTTCTGGGTCATGGTCTTCGGCAGCCCACTCACGTACAGGTTAGCATCACGGATAGAGGCTGAGCTGGGTCGTGCGTATGACACCTGGGACGACACACACAGACACACGTAGCCAAGTCAGAACGTTATACAGCATTTCAATAACACTCCTTTTCTTGTGCTCTGAGCTTCCTCTCAGTCTCACAAGTCAACAGAGCCAGCGGCTTATCAGGACACACACCTCCCCGATATGTGCAAGCTTCAGATGTTGCAGTCGTCACTTGTTGACACAAGTGCAGAAATTCTGTTGGAAGTGTGGGGGCCATGTTCCTGTGAATTTGATGAAAACTTATTCCGATGCAAACAGTTCAGAATTTGGAGAATATACTGTCATTTCTCAACATAGAAAAAAGTTAAATACCTAAATATTTAATGATGTAATTACATTCAGTGGCAAATAATGCAGCCAGACAGACATGTTGGATCGGCATGCAGAGATATACATCAGCAGGATATATAAATGTGACAATTACAGGTGTGGTCTGATTAGACTCTTTGCACAAGAGACTGTAAATGCTCTTCAATCCATCCATTAATCAACTGATGTCACAGAGCAGCTTTACAGAAATCAAAAATAACCCCCTGTTCTTCCCTGTTGCCCTTTAGAAGGACTCTCAGAGGCTACTTCTGGTGAGAGATCATTAACTGCTAGTCATGCTTCTATGATGCACTTGAAGATATTTTGCCTTGTTGACAGACTTTGAGATGGGGGGCATCATTGGCTTGTACACAGGGAACAGGCCTGGAACCACATCACTTTTTTCAACAAATCCAGGTTCTGTTCAGGATCTGACGAGGGTCGAATGAAGTATGGAGGTCCTGTACTAAGTGCTTCAATCCTGAGACACAATAGACAATTATGCTTTTAATGTTTTAATATTTTTTGGAAATCTTGAAAGTTACTGAAAAAGGACACAAAGTTCACCAAAAGATTATTTAAAGTGCTCACCAGCACACTGAAGTGTGAACACAGTGCTATGTTCAAGAGAAAGAGTGAGAGAGGAGGGAGAGAGAGCGAGTGAGCAAGAGGGGGCGGGGGGGTTGGCAGTTTCAGTACTATGGTGAATAACACTCTGGAACCTTCTGTTTGTACTAGCAGTGAGAGCCAACCCATCTACAACTCCCTCTCATCACACACACACACACACACACACACACACACACACACACACACACACACACACACACACACCCCGCCATCTCTTTCTCACATACACTAACACAATATGCTTGTATCCTCCTCAACTTGTCAAACTCTGTAGCACCTTGGACAGCTCCCCACACACTGTACTCTCTCTCTCTGCCTCACTATATTCCTCGTCATTCACTTTGACACACTCTTTTCAAGTTTGTCACCATGTGTTACACTCACACATAACAGACACTTTCTGACCTTACTGTGTGTTGTATTAACTGTTTTTTTTAAATATTGACTGCTTTAACCACAGCGTATTTCCTTTGTGTCCTCTGTAGAACTCAGTTTCCTCCTGCTAAGACACCTCATTCAATGTCATCAACTAAATCAGACACGTAACGGTTTATAAACTTTTATGAACTTATTAATGACAGGAAGATGAACCACAGCCATCCACGATTGGAAGAGCACAGTTCTTGCATTTTTGGATGGTAGAATGTCCCTCCCTCCTCCCATCCCTCAGTATAGTACAGTCTATAAAATAGCCTGAAAATCAGAAAAGACGTGTCTGTGTACACCTCCATCAGAATGGACTGGTCTGAGGTCATTCCGAATAACATTTTATCCGCCTGAACCAGCTGATTAATCCTGTAAATAAACAGTTAAATGGAAGAATAATAAAACCTGTGTCTGGTTCCATTACCCATCCGAAGGTTTAAGTACGTTCTGGTTAAGATAAGACGGTACTCAGAGCAAGAGTTTAGCATTGCAACACCACCGGATGAGATTAAGGTTCCGTTGTGCTGCACACAGGGGAATTTGTCCTCTTAACCCACCCATGCAATGAAGCAAACACATACATACTAGTGATTTCACACACTAGGGGGCAGTGAGGACATGTACCCAGAGCAGTGGGCAGCCCTATGCATGGCACCCAGGGAGCAAGGGCACTTCACTCATGTCTTGCCAGTCTAACGAGTCAAACATTCCATCCAAAGCCTGGTTCCCTAACCACCAGGCCATGGTTGATCTAAAAGGCCATAGCTGCTCTTGCGATATGTTCTGCGGGGGGTGAGAATCTTTCTTCAAGTCGCATAAAATCATGAATGAAAAAAAAAATTGCTTAAAATCAGTGAATTCCTTCAGCATATTTTCACAGTATCCAATATTTATATGACATTTTTGAACACTGCATTTAAAACACTACACCATAATTAGTGCAGTGATTTCTGTTCTAAATATGTTGCACTCCATCCAATTTATTAACTGCACTCTGAACTGAAGGGTGCAGTTGGTCAGTGTTCTTTGAGTCTTCACTGATATCACTGATATGCTCAGAAAAGTATATTGTGCATCTCATCTAATGTGAGGCACATATTCCTGAGTCTGCCAAAAAAAACACCAACTGCTCCTCTTACTCTGACAGGACTCAAGTGATGCTCGTTGCCATGGTAACATGTACACAATATGCTACAAGTGCATCATTTTGGATTTGATTACATGTAGTATGCATGTAAATAGGTTTATCTACCAGATCGTTGAGGTGTGTACATATATGAGCCCAAAAATCTTAATCTAATTGGACTAATTGAATTTAATTGGAGTGGAGAACACGTTTGTATATAAACTTAGCCACTGTTAGTGCTCTCCTCAAAATGTGTTGAGCTGTCTAGAAGGCTGGGTACGCAGCGGTCCGAACAGATGTGGTAGCACTTCAGGTCTCTTGGAGAAAGTCTGTGCTAGCCTTCACCCGAACTAACTGCTGAAATAAATACCCCATTTTACTGACTGGGTTCATAAAGAGAGTAATGGGTAATTTAATTACAGTCTTTTCATATCAAACAACAGCCAAAACAGTGCTGTGAAATCAAGAAACCGCTTATGCCTACAAAACTATAATATCATCTGTTACCATATACATTTCTAAAGGATTTGAGCTAAACAGTACCATCAAAGATTGTGTCTCGCCCCATCTCTCTTCCTCTCTCTATCTCAGCTTTCTCTCACCCCCCAGTCTCATTACAGCAGATCAGCCTTAATTCATGATGGAGAGATGGTTCTGTCTGTCCTTTAGAGGCCCGCGTCGATGTAATCCCTTCCCATTAGCGGCGAGAGCAGCCATTGCCTTCCATGTTTCCATCACTGCTGACATTTGGGCTCCAGAGCCATCAAATGCTGTTACAGTAATACAAACAGGGAGATGAAGACGCAAAGACATTCTGCAGTAATCTACTGAAATCCAGTTAAAGTGCGAAGGCAAAAGGCACGCAGCCCTGGCAGCCTCCTCACCCTGCCTTCTGCTCTGCTCTTCCTTCATTTCATTCCCCTCTCTCTTTCTCTCTCTTTTTTTTCTGTGCTTCTCCTCTTTTTTTTCTGTCAAGCAGCTCCAGATGTCGGATCTATCACCACCCTGTCTGCCTGTGAGGAAGGTGTGTGTGTTCTCTAGAAAGACGTGTGTACATCTAAATGAGTATGTGTGTGAGGAGTGTGTGTGCATGTGTGAATGATTTTCTGTGTGTGTGTGTGTGTGTGTGTGTGTTTCTCAGCACGTGGCTCTGCTCTTTATGCCCTCGGTAGGATTTTTCCTCTCACACCTCGATCGGAAGGCAGCGCTGGAGTTGGGCTGTGAAACAGGAAAGTGTCATGAAGGCAGAAAGGTGTGGGTGTGCACACACGCAGAGGAACAAGACACTGAGTGTGTGTGTGTGTGTGTGTGTGTGTGTGTGTGTGTGTGTGTGTG
>CM067515.1:24440740-24456796 GCA_034509495.1 Acestrorhynchus altus | reverse complement strand
TCTCTTTCTGTGTTTGACCAGTAAAGAAAGGACCACAGCAAGAAAGAAGTGGCTGAGTACCAGCATTATCAAAAACCAGCCATGCTACAAATGAACACATACATTAACAGTTAGACAAATTTCTTACAGTTAGACAAAATTCTAAACATGAAAATTAATGTTCTAACCCGGTCATTTCCAGGTCTAGGGGGCAGTGTCTGCCACAGATTGTTGATTTCTCAGCTCAAATACACCTACTAACAAATTGGGCATAATTCCCCCAAAGTATCTCATAGTTAAGATAATCTTAACTGGAAGGAAGAGTGTTCAGTGTATTGATCACTCAAACATTTAAAAACATTTTTTGGGAACCCCATCATGGAGAATTACATGAGGAAAGTCTAAGCAAGGAATTCACCAAATTAACTATGCTGGATTCCAGCCTCCCAGAACCTGATTTCTTGGCCCCATTCTAAGAGAACTTGCACAATTGTTTTCTGAAAGAGGCCGCTAGACATTTTATAATTCTCTGAAACTCAATTATTACATGTGATTTTATGTACTAGGTGCAAACTGTAGCTAGTCTATATATTTATATAGTGCTGCTTACTTATACTAAATTATTTTGATTTTATTTTTTTTCTGCCTATCTTCTGCTTTCTGTACTGATGCTGCTACTGGAACCTTAATTTCCCTGAAGGAACCCTCCCAAGGGATCAATAAAGTTCTATTCTATTCTAGTCTGTAACTGCCTCATAGTTTTTAATGCAGCCTGCCATATAGAAAACAAACTGTTTATAGACTATTATTGACCTATTAATGTTAATTAATTACCTTATGAAAAGAAAGTTTTTTCTTCTTAAAGTGATACCTGATTCTGACAAAATAGAGTATTGAGTATACTGACACCAAATATACATAACCTAAATATTGGCTAGTGTTGGTCACAAACAAAACTTACACTTCATGTAATCATATTTAATTGATAAATAACTGTTGTTCTATATGCAAATGTTCAAACAGGCAAAATGCATCATTTCAGGAGACATGATCAAAAAGTAAAATGCCCGCACAACTTTGGAATTGGAATGTCCCGTCCATCCAGCATCCACTGTCAGGGTTTAAATTTCCAATCTGTCCCGAGGTAACGTTACTTTATAATCAATTTACACAGATTAGCCATAACATAAAGGTCATTGTTTTTATATTCACTATCCATTTTAACAGCTGTCTTTTACCATACCATAAACACATGTATGTTCTTTTTACCTGAAGCTTGCATGGAGGTATTGGCCCTGTAAAAAACAGAATAACAATAAAGGTGATGGAAACTGATGAATAACAATAAAATTAAATCAACCACCACATTAAAACTATTGACATGTGCATAACAAGGTGACTAATGGTAATTCTCATTAGAATTTTGAGGGTTGGTATAAAGGTGGGATACATTAGGCACCAAGTGATCAAGCATTTCTTGATGCTCATGTATTGGAAGCAGGAAAATATGGTGGGTCCTGAGAATGTAGTGACATAAGTTACAATATTGCTGTCTCATAGTTGAGTACAGGTAGAAGCAAACAGGGATGTACATATGGGGGAGGACAGCTTAAGGTCATACCCTGTGTTGATGTCAATATTGTAGCAGGTGAAGCTGATTTATTACAAGTAGTAGGGGGTAATGAGGCTACATTCCCAGAGATGCTGCTCACAATTCCTCCATCTACAATAGAGGAAGCAGTCTAGACGTTGAAGTAATGTTCTTTGGAGGGATAGATGTGGTAGTCAATGCAAATTATGTGATGTGTCATCAAACATTACAGTTGGTTAAATATATTTTTATTTTTATATCTCTGCATGAATTTTACTTAATCATGCAGAGATATAAAAATAAAAATATATTTAACCAACTGTAATGTTTGATGACACATCACATAATTTGCATGGACAAATTCTTTATCAACTTTTCACATAAGTCCTAAAAGGAGATTCAAGCAAATGAGTCACAAGTATTACACTGGAGGGCTGCATTTTAACTAGCTGGGTTCACCCAGGACAGAGTGCCAATCCATATCTGGACATACTCACTTTCATACACACTCATTCACACACACCAATTAGAGTAGCCAATGGATATCAGATGAACTGGTATGTGGGATGAAACCAACATGTAAACGCCACTCAGATAGAGCTTCGAACCCAAGATCTCAATGTTGGGAGGCGAATTTTGTTGTTGCACCTGTAGTAGAACTGGGTGTAGAGGTGGATATAAGGGTTGTGGTTTCAGTAAAGGTAGCATCCACTGTTGTTGCACCTGTAGTAGAACCATGTGTAGAGGTGGGAATCATGGTTGTGTTTTCAGTAACGGTAGTTTTCATTGTTGTTGCATCTGTAATAGAACTGGGTGTAGAGGTGGATATCAGGGTTGTGGTTTCATTAACGTCCGTCCGTCTTCTACCGCTTTATCCGGGGCCAGGTCATGGGGGCAGCAGTCTGAGCAGTGATGCCCAGACCTCCCTCCCCCCGACACCTCAGCCAGCTCCTCAGGAGGGACCCTGAGGTGTTCCCAGGCCAGCAAAGAGACATAGTCCCTCCAGCGTGTCCTGGGTCTACCCCGCGGTCTCCTCCCAGTGGGACGTGCCTGGAACACCTCCCTGGAAAAGATGCCCAAGCCACCTCAACTGGTTCCTCTCGACTGGTTCCTCCCGGATCACTGAGGATCTCACCTTATCTCTAAAGGAGCGCCCGGCCACCCTACGGAGGAAACTCATTTCGGCCGCTTGTATCCGCGATCTTGTCCTTTCGGTCATTACCCACAGCTCATGACCATAGGTGAGGGTAGGAATGTAGACTGACCGGTAAATCACCACAACAGACCAATACACCAACCGCATTACTGCGGCGGCAGCACCGATCCACCTGTCAATCTCACGCTCCCTCTCACCCCCACTCGTGAACAAGACCCTGAGATACTTGAACTCCTCTACTTGGGGCAGGACAGCTCCACCCATCTTGGGGGGGCAAGCCACCTTCTTCCGGTCGAGAACCATGACCTCAGATTTTGAGGTGCTGATTCGCATCCCAGCCGCTTCACACTCGGCTACGAACCGCTCCAGTGCCTGCTGAAGGTCCTGGCCTGAAGAAGCCATCAGGACAACATCATCTGCAAAAAGCAGAGATGATATCCTGTGGTTCCCAAACTGGACCCCCTCCGGCCCCTGGCTGCATCTAGAAATTCTGTCCATAAAGATTATGAACAGAACCGGTGACAAAGGGCAGCCCTGCTGGAGAACAGGCACAATTTACTGCCGGCAATGCGAACCACACACGACCTGACAGTTCTTAACAAAGGGCCCCGGACCACACATCACCGAATACCCCGAGGGACATGGTAGAATGCTTTCTCCAAGTCCACAAAACACATGTGGACTGGTTGGGCAAACTCCCATGAGCCCTCGAGCACCCTCTGGAGGGTGTAGAGCTGGTCCAGTGTTCCTCGGCCAGGATGAAAACTGCATTGTTCCTCCTGAACCCAAGGTTCAACTAACGGCCGAATTTGTCACTCCAGTACCCTGGCATAGACTTTCCCGGGGAAGCTGAGAAGGGGGATCACTCTATAGTTGGAACACACTCTCCGGTCCCCCTTTTTAAACAGGGGAACCACCACCCCGGTCTGCCACTCCAGGGGCGCTGTCCCCATCCGCCACGCGATGCTGCAGAGGCATGTCAGCCAAGACTGCCAAACAGCATCTAGAGACTTGAGATACACCGGGCGGATCTCATCCACCCCTGGGGCCCCCCCACTGAGGAGCTTGCAGACCACCTCAGTGACTTCGGCCCGGGTGATGGGCGAGTCCACCTCAGAGTCCTCAGCCTCACCTTCTTCATTGGAAGACGTGATTGTGGGGTTGAGGAGATCCTCAAAAGTATTTCTTCCACCGCCCAACGATATCCCCAGTCACTGTAACAGTGTCAGCAGGTTACTGCTGCCCCCTTCTGAGGTGCCAGATGGTTTGCCAGAATCGCTTTGGGGCCGACCGATAGTCCTTCTCCAAGGCCTTTTCCGAACTCCTCCCAGCACCTGGTTTTTGCCTCCTCGACCGCCCAAGCTGCAGCACGCTTAGCCCCCGGTACCTGTCGGCGGCGTCAGAAGACCCAGAGGCCAGCATGGCCCGATAGGTCCTATTCTTCAGCTTGATGGCATCCCTTACTTCCGGGGTCCACCACCGGGTTCGGGAATTGCCGCAACGGCAGGCACCTGCGACCTTACGCCCACAGCTCCGGGCGGCCGCATCAACAATGGAGGCTGAGAACCTGGTCCACTCTGACTCCCGGAGGTGGGAGTTGAAAGCTTCTGTGACAGGGGGCTCAGCCAGATGTTCCCAGCAGACCCGAAGAACACGTTTCGGCCTGCCAGGCCTCTCCAGCCTGCCCCTTCGCCATTGGATCCAACTCACCACCAGGTAGTGATCGGTTGACAGCTCTGCCCCTCTCTTCACCCGAGTGTCCAAGACATAGGGCCGGAGATCAGATGAGACGACAACAAAGTCTATCATTGATCTCCGGCCTAGGGCGTCCTGGTGCCATGTGCACTTATGAACGCCCCTATGCTTGAACATGGTGTTTGTTATGGACAATCCGTAACTGGTACAGAAGTCCAACAACAGAACTCCACTTGGGTTCTGATCGGGGAGGTCGTTCCTCCCAATCACCCCTCTCCAGGTGTCACTGTCGTCACCCACGTGGGCATTGAAGTCCCCCAGCAGAACAATGGCGACCCCAAGAAGGTCTGGTACGACACACTACTGCTTGGCCCGTAGGTGCAAACTACAGTCAGAGTCCTCCCTCCTACCCGAAGGCACAGAGAGGCGACCCTCTCGTTCACTGGGGTAAACTCCAACACGAGACGGCTGAGCTGGGGAGCTATAAGCAAGCCCACACCAGCCTGACGTCTCTCACCCTGGGCAACTACAGAGTAGTGGAGGGTCCAACCCTTCTCGAGAAATTGGGTTCCCAAGTTGTGCGTGGAAGTGAGCCCGACTATCTCTAGCCGGTACCTCTCAACCTCCCACACAAGTTCGGGTTCCTTCCCCCTAAGCGAGGTGACGTTCCACATCCCAACAGCCAGCCATTATGTCTAGGGATCGGGCCGCTGAGGATCCCGCCCTCGACCGCCACCCAATCCACAAAGCACCCGACCCCAATGGTTTCCTCTGTGGGTGGTGGGCCCACAGGAGGAGTGGCCCACGTTGCCTCTTCGGGCTGGGCCCGGCCGGGCCCCATGGGCAAAGACCCGGCCACCAGGTGCTCGCTCCCGAGCCCCAACCCCAGGCCTGGCTCCAGGGAGGGGCCCCGATTGCGCAATTCATTGTTTCATTAGGGTCTTTGAACTGCTCTTGGTCGGGCCCGTCACCTTGGACCTGTTTGCCATGGGAGACCCTGACGTGGGTAAGAACCCCTGGGCAACATAGCTCCTTGGATCATTCTGGCACTCAAACCCCTCCACCACGTTAAGGTGGCAATTCAAGGAGGGGCATTAACGGAAGTTTTCATTGTTGTTGCACCTGCAGTAGAAGTGGGTGTAGAGGTGGAGATAAGGATTGTGGTTTTAGTAACGTTAGTTTTCAATGTTGATGTACCTGTAGTAGAACTGGGTGTAGAGGTGGTTGCTTGGGTAGAGGTGAGTGATGGGGGTTGGGGTGATGTTTTGGGCCATGATGATGAGAAATTGTGAACAAATGTAGCTCTGGAAAGGCAAATGGAAAACACGAATTACAACTTATGCATTCAGTAATGAGAACGTTTAGTACAAATGAACCTATATAAAAATTATTTTAAAAATCTATATCTCAATTGGTCATTTAACAAATAGATATGCTCCAAAAAGTGAATTTATAAAGTTTTTGAAAGGTTAAATATTTGCATGAATGTTTATTTAAAATACTTACTTTCTCTGGATTCTGGATTACTATTTGGTTTGTTCACTTTTTACCTGTAATATTCATTTATGTAATGATTCTTGATACCTACACAAAGAAGTATTCTCCAGATACAGGGGCAGTCCACATGACTGTAACTTGAGTCTTATCTATGTTATCTGTCTGAGCAACAGCACTGCCCTGAAAAAAAAAAGTTACATTTATTTTGAAAAATAGTCAATCCAGCTTGTTACTGTGATCATTTGGCCTTCATAGGGCAATGTGTGGCAGTCTTTTTCCCACCTATCCCACATGGCTCCCCAGCCCTAGGAGACACAGTAACCCAGTATCTGTTCATTTAACTGCCATTACTGTTCCTGCAGTACTTTACATCACAATTGACTGATTTGACTCAAAGCTGATTTGCAGAATTAAACAGTGAAGCAAATATGAAGAGAAATTGAGAATGAGGACACTTACCTTGTATCCATTGCAAGTCTGCAATCTGCTGATACCTGGTTGTAACAAACTGAATGTACCAAGAGGAACCGTGTCAGAAATATCTCTTGCTTCCAACATGAAACCACGGAAAGGTATCCCTGTAGTTCCAAGTGTCACTATAACTATAAAAATTATTTACATTGATATGGAGATTATTGTTGATACTGTAAAAATAACACAAAATTAAGCATTTTGACATAGATCTGATTTAATAAAAATATAGTCCAAAGTTGGACATTTGCTATCCTGGTTTTATAAAAGCTCAGGGTATTCTGTGGCCACAGATATTGCTTCTCATGGAAGGGCTTTCAACTGGCATTTTACAGCAGGATAATTCTCAACAACACAGAGTAAGGGTTTCCCCAGGAATGTCTTTAGAATGCAACACATCCTTGGTCAGCTCAGTCACTAGATCTATTGTCAACAGAACATTTAAGGGACTAGCTGGGACGCCAACTTCTGCAACCTACAGGTGTGCAGGATCTAGAGGCTGAGCAACATCTGTGCAATATCTATGGGCAAATGAACTGCAGGATCCTATATGAAACCTGTATGCTTCTTGTAGGCTACAATAAATTCACACACATTTTCATTTGATTCTAAAAACTCCTCCTTGGTGCATTATTTATTTTTGTTGTCATTAAGTGTATCTGTTAACATGATCAATTGATACTACCTTAATGGTTAATAATTAAATAATAAAACATTAACATGTTAAGTGGATAAACCTTCTGCAGTATTTGAATGAATGCTTAAATAAGCAGTTTTAAATAAATGCTTTTTTTTTTTTTTTTTCAAAGTTGTAAGAGACTCACCTGGAACTCTAGTGTCTGTGACAGTAGTGATGAGAGGGTTAATTGTATATGGAGATGGAGAATTGTTGATCACACCGCCAGGATGATTAACTGCCATTGTTAGACATGTTTCTGGAAATGTTTCAAAATTGCCACTACTGAAACACTGCACAAGTTGCAGTGTTGTTCCTCCTAAGTAAGCTAAAAATAGGAATGTGTACATCTATGGAAAAAAAAGAAAAATAAATCACCTAATTACTTTCAATACAATATCATAAGACTTTCTGTTAATCTTGACTGAAGCATTTTCAAATCAAATTTGCAAATTGAAATCCAAAAGCATCTTGCAACTGGATAAAACCTCACTGATTTTTTAATTTTGCTATACAATACAAAAGTATTGTGATACCTACTTATTCATGTTTTCTCTGAAATCAAGGGTATTAAAAAGAGTATATCCTACTTTGTTGGAGTAACTGTGTCTACTATCCAGGGAAGGCTTTTTACTACATTTTGGAGCTACATTGCTCTGAGAATTTTATTGCAATCATCTACAAGATCATTAGTTAGGATGTTGGATGATCACCAATCCACCTCACCAGAGTACTGAATGGAGTACAATCATTCAAGCACTTTCCCTTCTCCATTGCTCAGTCAATAGCTGGGGGCTTAGACTCCTCTTGCCCATGTCTGGCATTAGACATGGTGCCACCAGGTTCATGTTTATCTGCTCCAGAGAGTCCTGTTCTATTTGCAGAACTTCTCTATATGGACTAGACAACCTGTGTGTGCATTTGTACATCTGTTAAAACCTAAAGTACCTGAATGCATTCATTAGAAGGGGTGCAACAAACATTTGGACATTCAATTTCAAATAAGGGCTGTTTGTCAAAACCTGTGCTTTGAAGTGTGTAGAGACAAGTCTCTGTTACTCTGCAATATAACAAGATAGAACAGAAGAAACAAATAGACAGTTGAAAAGAGACAGAAATAAAAATAAAGCTAATGATCAGAAAAGAACAAGAAAACACCACTCAATCACCATGCAGTCAGTAAAAGGCCAATGCATGTTTTGTAACCAAACTGAGAAACCCAAGCAGAAAGATACAATGCAGTTCTCCAGTTTATGGTTGTTCGGAGCCAGAGATTGTGCAGGAAGACATTAGGCTATTGTAGTAGGCTCGAGTTATTATATCAGGGAATGATTATATCAGATTATTAGGTATGTTCAGGTAGACAGAATGTAATAACTAAACTGAAGAAATATCTTTTAAAAATAATTTGTAAAATATAATTATTAGAAATAAAGGAGAACACAGAATTATTAGAATTTTGAAGAAGGCTGTTGCTAGACATTAGTTTGGTTTACTCTTGATTGTTGAAATGAGTGGTAATCAGATCAAATAACGTTATCTGAGGTCTTCTGAAAGAATTGCACTGACAATAATTTACAAATGGTGAACATTTATAACAACTGCCAACATGGCCAGAATAGGCATGGCAAGTTCAGCCTAAGAGCAGACCACAAGATACATAAAGAAGTCTCTATCCTAAAATGCCATCAGCTTTGCTGCATCAGGGCCTGGAGAGAGCTCCTTCATAGAAACAACTATGAAATCCTTTGCAAATTTAAATAAAAAAAAGTCACAAATATTAACATGTACATAAGCATTCACAGCCTATGAACAATATTTCGTTGACGCAATTAGACTGATTTATACTTTATTGATCCCTTAGAGGTTCAGTTTGACACACCTATTTGAGAACTGTCTTTTTTGTCTCAAGCTCCATCAATTGGGTGGGGAGTGTTGGTGCCCAGACATTTTTAGATACCTCCAGAGATGTTAAATCTGGTACTCTGACTGGGACACTAAAGGACATTCACAGAGTTATCACGAAGCCACTCCTTTGTGATCTTGACTGTGTGCTTAGGGTCCTTGTCCTGTTGGAAGAAAAACCTCTGACTCTAAGGCCCAGACTGCTCTGTAGAATGTTATCTTCAAAGATGTCTCTGTATATCGCTGTAGTCATCTCTCCCTCGACCCTGACTAGTCTCCCAGATCCTGCTGCAGAACAACATGCCCAAAGCATGATGCTGCCATCACCATGCTTCACTGTAGGAATGCTATTGGCTAGGTGATGAACAGTGCTTGGTTTAACCCAGACATTATGCTTGGCATTCAGTCCAAACAGTTAAATCTTTTAGTTTGAGAGTCATTTCGGTGCCTTTTGGCAAACTCCAGACAAGCCATCATATGCATTTTACTGAGAAGTAGCTTCCATCTGGCCACTCTACCATACAGGTCTGATTAGTAAGAGTGCTGCAGAGATTGTTGTCCTTCTGTCAAAGTGACCATTGAGTTCTTGGTCACCTCCCTGACTAACCACAAAGATTTAGTGACACTAATGAGCTGAGCTTTAGAGTTTCCTGTAGTGAATTCCAGCTCAATGGATACTGATGATAGCTTCTACAAAGCTGCACACAAAGCCAGTCTGTAGCATAGTGGTATAGGAGATTGCTAGCATCCATCATTGGGGTACCCAAGCAGTTTTAAAGTGGTACCATTACATTTTTAAAGCCCACAACATCATAACTTCATAGTCTAATAAAATACACTATTATGGTTTCTGTGATGGGTGTTCTGTGCAGGATTCCCCAGAGGGATCCCTCTGCCACAGCTCCTCCTCATAATACCAGATTAGTAGACCCTGGAGGGTGGCAATGTTTATCTAGGGGGGTCGCGAATGTGACACTAATTAAGACATTTTGTCAGTTAAATGTGCGATGAATCAGATTTTAAGCTATAAAATTTTTCACACTATCATTCTCAGTCTTGATGGAGCGTCTCGCATGAAGGACATGGCTTGTCACACCCACTGTTGCTTAAAATAGAGCATTTTTAGAAAGTTTTTTTTTCACTGAATCAAACTGACTCACTCGCTGTTCTGCTTGACTCTTCAATCTGAATCTTGATTCAGGTTCATGCACATTGTGGCCTGGCACGTCATCCAGGCTGGATTGAAATGGAGAGTTTTGTAGAAGGTCGAATTTGAAGAGGGGTCGCAACCCACAGCTCCGGAGCCGCATGAAAGATCCTTTCATCCTTATACCTCGGCTCCGCGTGGCTTAGGAAAATACATTATAGGTATTTAATTGAAATGTATTTTGTTACGTTAATTCTTTTTTCAATTTTCATTCTAAATTGGAAGATTATTGTGATCTAAAATTATACTTTATTATTTTACGTCGCTCAAAATAAGCGTCACATTTGAGGAAGCCGGTTTACCGCCAAAACCCGGCAGGTGTAAATCAACCTGATCTCGATCCGGATCCAAATCTGAAGCCGGAGCTGGATCTGACTCTGACTGACAAAGGCATGTGGGTTTCCGAATTCAAACGCTTGACAGAGGATCTTGAAGATGTTGCCCGTCAGAAGGCCACTCTTGTTCAGAATCAAAAATGGAGTGATAGAGAACCTTCCAGGACAAACTTGTTTGAAACATGGAATATCATCCCCGACACCTCTATAAACATGAAGAAATATGCATTTGAAGACCTGTCGATTTTCAGATCCACATACAGTATATATGTGAGCAGCCAGTCCACCATGAACTATGTTAAAAACCAACACTGCTCACAGACACAGAGACAGCTTACAATCCAGCAGGTGAAAGTGACTTCATACATCCCTGATCTGCAGACACTCTGCGCAGAAGTTCAGGAGCAGAAGTCCCGTTAACCAGTTCAAAGAAATATTTATTCAGATATTTTGCAAATAATTATTTTTCATTGTTTAGTGACATAGTGCTTTTTTCCCCAGTGTTTTTTTTTTTGTTTTTTTATTCAGGTCCATTCTCCGTTACACACTCCGAAAGCCCAAAGATAAGGAAATAAGGATGACAGATCACAGCATGTTTTTGCTTTTGTTTGCTACATGAATAATTTAAGTTAAGCTTTTTAATTCATTTGAAAGAGACCTTCAACTCAGCAGGTTGCTTTTTTTAAGAATTCAAAAATCGAAATTAAATAAATAATATCTAAATTTATTGGATTTAAAATTTACTGGAGCCTAAAAGGGGGACGCACAGTGAAAAAGGTTTAGAAACTCTGCTGTAGATTATTTCACAGTTATTCTGAAGTATGGAGGTGCTCAGGTGCCTGGTGCTCAGAAGTCTGTGGTAAACCTCCATCCATCCATACAGCTTATTCCTGAATAGGGTCACAGAGGAGCCGGTGCCCAGCTGGCAAATCTGAGTGCAAGGGCAGGAAACAACCCTAGACAGGGTGCTACTCCATCATAGGGCTCACACCCTCACACTCACACACACACACACACACACACACACACACACACACTAAAGGGCACTTTAGAGTCACCAATTCACCTACCGCACGTCTAGCCTATGGCCATTAAACATGTTATAAGAGTGGTAATCATCCTCTAATACTTTATTTTTTTGATTACATTTATGCTGAGATGTATCATCCTGTATGAATCAGTCATAAATTTACAGACATCCTGTAGGCGAACTACATCACTCCACCTCCCTACATAAGATGAATCCTGTCCAAACAGAGCTTAAAGGCTGTAGAACAATGTTACATTAGGCATATTAGACTGGTTTATGTACCATTTTTCCTTTTGAAATACTCCTTCATATTTTATTTATAAATGTTTAATATCTGCACTGGTTTATTTAATACTGTATTCAATAGTGTTTCATACAATAACTCGTTATTTATAAAATTGGATTCCCCAAAAATCTACCTAATTAGTACAAAATCTAACATAATTAGTTTGGTTGCTGGACATACATTTATCCACTAAAGCCATCCTAGGGACCTTTTTAACAGGATTAAGGGGAACCAGCAGTAAAGTAAGGAAACACGGCTTTACCTTAAACTCAAGTGCCTGGATTCAAAATAATTCCACACAGGTGTGAAAGATCTTCTGTCCTTACAGAACTGAAGCGGAGCGGGCTAGTTGGTGTCCTGCTCTGATAGGTGTGTTTTGTGTGTCTGCTTTCGGCACCAGGGGGGAGAAATCCACGTTTCCTCCGAGTCATGTGACGGGAAAGCCTACCGCTTCTTTGGGAGGAGACACAGTGAACGGCAGACACCTACACCAACTAGCAGCGTACTAGTGTGATGTGAGGTAGAGCACCATCTACCTGGGCTCTGGACCCGGGCTACTCTCAATGAGAGAACGGAGTTAAAAGAAAATGGAACAATAAATAAATAAAAATAGATAAATAAAATAAGTTAATAAGCAATAACTAAAATCAATAAGAGAGAAAATGGAGATATAAAAAAGCAAGGAACAATAAAAGAATTGTTAACAAAAAGGAGCAAAAATATACCATGAACTTTAAAAAAAGAAACTAAAATCAGCTAAAAACATTTGCAGGTCATATGGAGGTGGTTAGAGACTAACAGTTTAAAATGATTTAGTGACACTAGTGAACTGAGCTTTAGTTTCCTGCTCACTGGTGCACTGTAGCTAAAAGTGTTACTTAATGTTTCAGTCTATGTTACCAATGTAGTTACCTCCATAGTTCCAACTACAGATCTGAAAAACACCTGCATTGCAACTGCAACATTCCAACTATATAAGTTGCTACTTCCTTTTGGGAAACAGTTCTTGAAGTCGAGGTTCTTTTGACATCTCTTGAGGACTTTGATCTTGAGCTCTTTCCACAAGTTTCTTTCCACAAGGTCAGTAGACTGACTAGGCCACTGCAACACCTTGATCTTTTTCCTCTTAACCCAGGCCTTGGTTTTCTTGTCCATGTGTTTGGGGCCATTTGTTTGGATCCTTCATGGAGGAGAGGAGCAAAAGGTTATAAAGTTATAAAAACAATTATTACAAACGTGAAGCTCATTGTTCTTATTACCCAAATTGAGGGGTGACCCTATGGTAAACTTTGGGGAAAAAAAGAAAAAAGAAATAAAATAAAAACACAAATAACATTATTTTTGTCCTGCAGTGCATTTCACATTTCTACAGTCCAAAAATGCTAATTTAACTCTAAATGTGTAAACTCGCTGTGTGTGTGTATATTATATTTAAAGATGTTTGGGCAAATCCTTTCTGTACTGTGACCCTGTAGTAGAGTTTGTGCAACTAAATGACAGGTGATATGTTCATTTGGCAAGGGCATATTTGATTTTGTTATTATCTTCAGGATTATATTTGTGGGACATTTAAAAAAGTTGTAAATGTTTTAATATTTGTTTTGGTTTGCTTCATATAGTGTGCTGCATTTAGTAAAGGGATCATCAGTTTATCCGAAAGTGTGCTGCAGTGATTCCTATAGGAATCATGACTGAAGATGATGTAGATGAAGACGATTTAGAATTGGAAGTAGAAAAGATGTTACAGATTACAGTCTGCTTTACATTCCTGCAGTGGGAACGATTACATGTGACTTTTTTGATGTCTTTTTTTTCCCATTTTTCCATCTCTCAACACATCTGGTCCATGAATACACAGTTGTAATGTGTTCAATGAGGGTAGGAATGCAACACAGCAAGTAACCAAAAATAAACATTTGAATCAAGCCAGCTTCACAGTTGACCGAATTTATTTGAGCACAGTAGCTCAGACAGTCCAGCTTAACTTTGACTAAATTAAAATGGAGGTATGTCTTCTGATTTTGTTTTGTATTCTGTTTTCTTCATTGAGTCATTGTTTTGCTCTTGATTGAAGGGTTTTTTTTCTGGTGTGCAGTGGTACCTACCAAAAATGCCACAAGGAAGGAACTGGTATGGGGTCAAGACTCATCTGGTTCAAGAGTATTTCACTCCATAAAGATTTATACTGAGTCTCAAATCTGTCATTTGTTTTCAACAGCATCTAAGCGTGAGGAATCTCTGGATTCTAGTCTACTGGCTAAGGATATCTGAGTCAACAGCAAAGTACTTTTGTAAGTCACTCTGGATAAGGGTGTCTGATAAATGCCATAAATGTAAATATAAATGTAATACAGTAAATATTTCATTCCAAAGTTCATATGGGAAGTTCATGTGGTTTCTTGTATTCATTCATGCATCACATACATATTAAATCAAACATTCATTCATGCATCCAACGGAAGTCATCAGAATGATACAGAAAAATTGGTCATACTATGGGTAAACCTAAAAAAATCAGTGAGCTATTTTCATTTGAGCTTATCTCAGCTTCAAAGAGCATTAAACGTTGGACCATTGGTATGTACACAAAACTGATGGTATCAAAGCTGCACACAAAGCCAGTCTGTGGCATAGTGGTATAGGTGATTGCTAGCATCATCTTTTCTCATAGGGGTACCCAAGCATTTTTTTTTTACTTTATTTTATTATTAGTTCAAACCTTTATTATTGTTTACTATAATATTTATGGTATTATTTCTAAATATTACAAAAAATATCATCACATCAAAAAACATCACAACTTCATAGTCTAATAAAATACACTATTATGGTTTCTGTGTTCTTTGTTCCCCAGAGGGATCCCTCTGCCACATCCCCTCTTCATACTACCAGATTAGTAGACAATAAGATCAATAAAGATTAACCTTCTGTAAACAAGTCATAAAAATATTTTTATGTTATGTTAGGTTATGTTAATCCTGGTGAAATCAGAATATGTGTAATTAGTTCATCAAATCCTGTAGATTATTTCACAGTTATTCTCAAGTATGGAGGTGCTCAGATGCCTGATGCTCAGAAGTCTGTGGTAAACCTCAGGTGAAACATACAACACTCAAATCCTGAAGTTGATTCAAAGGATTCTTTTTGAAGCATGACACTTCTGGCAGTTTTATTTATGTCATTGTGTAGTGTAGCCTATGGCCATTAAACAGGGTATAAGAGTGGTAATCATCCTCTAATACTTTACTTTTTTGATTACATTTAGGTTGAGAATATACATCATGCCATCAGGCCCAAGTTGTCCAGAATTGTTTCTACAATGTAGTTCTGTTGCGCATCACACTATGGATTGAGGTGTCCCCACAGATTTTCGTAAATGGACTGTCACATCTGCCTGGCACCTACTATCATGTCTTGCACAAACCCCAATAATTGATATGGACTCGCCATTGTGACGGTACCAGCTTCACGTTGCCGGTGTGATGGCCTGCTGCCCCGTCATTTCTTGAGTCCAGTGTGGGTGAAGACAATCAGGCTCCAGGATGACAAAAGAAGACCGACGAATGGGGTTAACTTGGCCCCTCTCTGGCTCTTTATTCGGTCTGCACATACATGTAAACATCTCCTTAAGAGGTTAGTACTATGCCACCACAGGGAGCTCTCCCGCATCACCCGTCAGCTCATCTGAAGCTACGGATGGCGCAAAATAAACATGTATACATCTCAAATAATACTGAAAAATATACAGTTCTTTAGTGGTCTATAGAGTTTTACATATTTATACTATATTTAACAGAGATGTTGTTTTTTTTTAATAATTAACAAACGAAACCTTTTAAAATAATAAGGACCACAACATACCTGTACATAATGTAAACATCTCCTTAAGAGGTTAGTACTCTGCAACCACGGAGAGCTCTGAGTATGAAAAATATAAGGGAGAGATGAGCACACTGAGCGCCCAGCCTCATCATCATATCAAGGGATGACTAAAACAGAGGTGAAGATCATTTCTTTCTATTAACTGAACACAGAAATGCATATTTCTTCACTCACACACGGAGCTCCACCAAAACTCACCCCCGCATCACCCGCCAGCTCACCTGAAGCTATGGATGGCGCGGAGGGCCAATATGCGGTTGCAGAGTAGGTGTGGAGAGTTGTAGTCCAAAGTAAAATTCATATTATATATATAAATATATATATATATATATATATATATATATAT
>CM067515.1:24394910-24410077 GCA_034509495.1 Acestrorhynchus altus | reverse complement strand
ATGAATTTGTTTACTCATGCTAGCCTATGTAAAGTGTTTGTTTGTGTTCTTGTAGGTGTTCATGTAGTTCTTGCAATTGGATGTGGCCCAAGTGAATATCAGACACAGAGTGGAGAATGCTGTCCTCTTTGTTCCATAGGTACCTTTCAAATGAAGTCATTGAGGGTATAAAGATTATTCTGCTAAACCTGAAATCAGTGGTTCCCAGCCCTGGTTATGTGGTACCTCGTACACATATGAACATTTTAGAGTTTTATCTGATTGAAACAGATCAGCTACAAACTCCTTCTGAGGTTAAGCATTTTAAACACTGTATGATACTGATTTTTAAACTTGATCACAGATACTAGGATGCAACTTTGATGTATTCTCTTCCATATTCCACTTCCTTTCCTGTATCAATGAAAGAACAGGCCTGGACCAGTAGCTCTTCTCATGCTTCTTAGCCTTGACATATTATCTGCATGTATACAATGACTTATTCAAATTTAAGTTAAAGTTAACTGCATGCCGGTATGGTGTCTTAATGCTCATACATGTACTTGCATACTGTTTCCCTGCACTAACCTCATTAGAATCGGGGTTGTACATAGAGGACCCTTAGATGAAACAGAGTTAAATGTTAGCTTGTTTTTCTTTGTAGGAAATCGGGTTTTTAGGGATTGCACTGAAAATACCCGTACTACTTGCATCCCCTGTGATGTATCAACTTTCCTTGATGCACCTAATGGCCTTAACGAATGCTTTCGCTGTACAGTATGCAATCCTGGTAAGTTGTCCTTTTATAAGTAGACTTTAAGTAGACTTTATTAGTATGCATTTTTACATTTACATATCCTAAATATCACTATTTTTTGTGCTTTATTTTTACAGGTGTAGGTTTAAGAGTAATGACATCTTGTACAAAAACTTCAGATACAGTTTTTCAGCCTTTAGCTGGATATTACTGTACAAAAGAATACAGAGGCAGCTGTACACTTGCTCAGAAGCACACTAAATGTAACCTTGGACAATACATAAAGCACAGAGGTTAGTTTAATATATCTCTTTTATAAATAATTGCACTTTATTCAGTTTTTTTCTGAGAGAGGCAGTTGTGTCTGTCCATCACAACCTGCTGTCAATGTGAAAAACACACTGCAGGAACCGTTTTTTATAGACTGGGAGACAAAGTCACAGGGCCCTTCAACTAGTTTTCTCCTCTTTGACTCACTGCTCTTCAGACCTGCCACATGCTTGGTTACTCAGACAACTAGTTCGCAATCGGAGTGCATTGTGGTTGCGCATGCGGGGGTTCAAAATCATTTCTTTGTTTACTTTTATTTATTTTATTAATTACAATATGCCACTCTCCTTCTTTCTTGTTTTCATTTGAGATCGATGGCTCCAGCGATTTGCCATTTAACCCTTTCACCTCAGTACAGACCAAGCACCTTATAAAGCCTAAAAGCCGCTTCCTCTCCTATAGTGCAGTGGTAACAGCTCTGCCCCTCATCTCAGCGGCCTGTGTTCAAGCCCAGCTCAGAACACATCTGCTTAGTTGGCAGTTGAGTCCAGAAAGAATTCACATACTCATGGTCACAACCCTGGTGGGTTTCAAAAAAATTAATTCCCACCTGGTTTGCACCTTGTAATTCCTAATGTCCTAAATGTACAGTTGTTTGTTGTTTTAATCTCAGTATCCAATATTTGTCATTATAGAACAAGGTCTTTATGCATCACATATTTGTACCAAAATAAACAATACAGTGTGTGATGTTATTGATGGATTCCACTGTATGGAGTACACAGAGGGTGAATGCATGTTTGCGGGAAAGCACAGTGTGTGTGGTCCAGGAAACAAAATAAAAACACCAGGTGGGTAATAATATTTAAGGTTTATGACATTTTATTATTAAACATTCCATGTACAGTGTCATGTACATATTTGGGAACCCATGGTCAAAGTTTCTTTTGCTGTGAATTTTAAGCAAAATTGGTGTATTGTTTTTGACAATTTTAGAATGGGGATTAAAGAAAAGGTGGACTATGCAGATGTTTAGACTCCCAAGAGATATAAGCTCTCAGATAACCTTTACAAAGGTCTCAGACCTTAATTAACTCTCTATGGTTATAGTTTGCTCACAGTCATTACAAAAGGCCAGGTGCACTATTGCCTGGGTACCGCATGTTCAAATCCCAGGTCATGGCATCAGCAGCCGGAGTCTGAAAAAGCAAAACTGGCAATGCTCTCCCCACACCACGCTGGGGACCCAGCCAACATGTTCAGAGGAAGCATGTTCTTTTCTTCACCCTCCTAGTGTCGGGTGGATTGCGTGTGATGGAGGAGGGTCCTAAGGGGGGTGGATAATTGGTACTTCCATTTAAAAATTAAATAATAATAATAATATACAATGATATTAATAATAACTTGTATCATTAGTTAGCAACATTGGACCTGTACCTCAGGTTTCAAATGCCAAATGAAAGAAGTTATTTTGCCATAACCGATCTTAATCTGAGGTAAATTACAGACAATGTACATATTTAACAATGTACATAACTGTTTATATATTTGTGTTGTGGATCTTTACAGTCTAATGCTTCAGTATTTGATTACAGGGACTAAAAACTCAGATACAGTGTGTGAAGCCTGTCCAGAAGGATTTTATTCTCCACTGGGAATAAACTGCACCAGATGGACAGAGTAAGTGAAAGTTTTGTACACTACAGTTTCATTTGTTCTCTATTTCTCAGTCATTGTGTGTAACATGTTAACAACACTGGTCAATGTGTTCTTTAAGCTGTTCAGTCAGAAATGAAGTCCAGCACAAAGAAGGCAGTTCTGTAGAAGATGTTCAGTGCAGACCGCAATCAAGGGAGAGATACGGTCTCATAGCAGCTGCAATTTTACCAGCTGTACTGTTGGTAGTTTCATTTGTGACTCACAATTATCCTGCAGCATTAAATGAGATGACCGGTGGTGAGTATATTTATAACAATATTTAATTGAATTAAAGGGATTTGGTTTACTGTCAAGTTATAACTATAATTACAAACTAATTGTTTCAAAGTAGTATCTCGTATTCTGTCTTATCTGAAAACTATGTATGACATATCTGACCTATGTAAGACCATCTGTAATTTTTGGAGACAGCAAGTGTGCAAGCTATGATGTTTTATTTGTCCATATTGTTTTTTTGCTGGATTAAGATTTTCTAGGTGTAGTAAGAGTATATTACATTTTTTATTGGCATTATAATACAATTCTTATTTAACTGAATGTTTTATAGCCACAGCAGTGTTCTCTTATTTGGAACTATTGTTACATTTTTAAGATATATATCATGAAAAAATCTTTAAATATCTTGATCTAATTGCTTACCCATAGTGTATGAATATCTACATGTTTCACACAACTGATGTTATATTGTTTCTTTTGCAGGTGATCCTGCAGAAGAAGGTTTAAATGGGAGTACTGATGTTCTGTTCTAATTAAACATATTTATTTAAAATTTTGTACATACTTAGTTTGTCAGTTTCCCCCAGTTAAGGAGTACTGAATGTTCTTATCAGAGTCAGTTATGTGCTTTTGAAGGGATTAGTTTGTGTTAATGTACATAGGTTTCTCAACCTTGCTGTAATAACAATCAAAGAGAAGCTGAGAAGTTGAAAGTTTCTGGAAGCTGAAAGTTTGCTTTATAAATGCTGGTCATTTACAGAAAGATTTGTGAACTCTTGTTGTTCACAAACACTAATGATGTTACTTTAGGGAATCTGTGCTTTTGAAATTTACTCAGGTTTAAATGAGAAACTTACTCATCTATAGATTCACAAATATTACCATCAGCAGAGTGGCTAGAACAGCTTTCCTGGAGAGCTGTGGCTATTCAGGTTTCAGGGTTTTCAACCCTAAAATGTGTTGTTCAATATTTTTTAACCTTGATAGTTAAAGTACTATCATCCTGTTCTCCTGAAATTCTTTTTTCCCTCTTTTATTGTAATGTTGCAGCAACTTACCCGACTATAAACAGCTTCTGGCATTTTGATGAGTGTCAAGGTCAAGGCTTTTTATTGTCATTGCATCTGTGTACAGGTACACAGGTTACACAGTGTAACGAAATTACGTTCCTCCGGAACCAAGGTGCGACATGGAGCAGCATGAACGACAAAGTGCAAACACTACAATAAATACAATAAATACAGTAAAACAAGAGACAGTTTCACAGACAGGACAGGACAGTGCAATACCGGTGGTGAGGATAAGGTGCAGAGATATGTAACATACTGTAACATTTAGATGTGCATGATAACAGCAGTTTATAGAAAGTTTATAGTTCTGAGTTCTGAATGCGCAGCAAATATTGGTGATAAGAATGGGGATGACCCAGTCCCTGTGTGCTGAGTGTGTGTGTAGAGTGCTGGGTGGGTACAGTCCAGTCTTAGTGTTGGTGGTCTTTGTGTGGGTGAGGAGTGGTGTGGGGGTTCAGTTTGTAGTTTGTAGATGATCACCAGGGGGCAAATCTACATTAACCAGTAACATCAGTGCATGCAATTGTCTGTAATTAATCTGTACATATTTTTATTTTTTTTGTTATTTATAATGTTGTAGATACTATACTGTATATAGTGCCTTGCTATACCTTTGATACAGCAACATTGTAAATTTCCCCACTGCTGGATTAAAAAAGGTCTTATCTTCTCTCTCCTACCACACACACCTATCATCAAGTGAGAACACCATATGTTAAATCTACTCACAGCTGGTCACACTGGCTCAAATAAATACAACCTAACTCCAGGAACAAGTGTCCTCTTCTACTCTGCGTCCTCTTTCATTAGTATTACTTCACACTCTTGCAGTGCAGAGTAGGGGCATGTAACTGCATGTTTGATTTGAAACCAGACAACTCCTGATGAATCAGGGATTTTGTATGATAGTCAATTTTCTGATTGTTATTGTTATATGTGAAATGTTTCAAGTGTGCCACTAGACATACTAGACCTGCTCACTCAGATCAATAAAAACAGCTGGAGCCAAATTTGTGTAACAATGCATAGTGCTAGCAAGGTGAAGAACACCTTTGATGGTTTTGTTGTTGTTTTAGGTTAGATTCTGTAACAGGTGTCTTTTTATATCTACTGTTGACTGTGTGTTATTTTTCACAGCATCCTGTACAAGAAACAGGACTTTCTGATCAAATGTCCTCAAACCTACCAAATCTACTGTAAGAAAGTATTTTTATGCTTCATAATAGGTGCATTTGTTTTTCTTAGGTTGGAAAGTAAATGTATGTTTTTATGACTTTCTTTAAGAGGGAGGAACACAAAAAGCTGAACCAGTGCAGCACTTAAGAGGACAACCAAGCTTTTAAGTGGAGTTAATTTGTCTTTTGTACAAAAATTTTATTCTTTAACAACAGACTAAAACAGCTAAACTAATGTTTCTAATGCTATGTAAATAGTCTAATTTCATTATTTTGCTTTGTATTTTTAAATTTGACATGTAACCATACAAAATATTTTTATACATTTTTACACCACATAATAAATGGTAAGATTTTGAATTTAGTGTGTTTTATGTTTCATGAGTCATGGGAAGCTATGGCCTGGTGTTTTAGAGGTTATACCTGGAACAGGAAGGCCCCAGCTCTCCTGTGTGCATGTTAATGTTAAGGTGTTCGAATGTGGAGGTAGAAGTCTCTCCACATTCCCAAACAGAACAGTTAATGTAGGTGAAATGTGGTACAAGTTTTGCTATCATTCCAGTAAATAAATAGAAAAAATGTTTCTCGTAAAGGGTTTGTTCACTTTTCACTTCATACATTTACAAAATGAGTGAAATAAATTGGACCAGATGTAATAATACTATTTAAGAATGTAGCAAAGTAGGTCTAATGAGAAACATGCTTTCATAGAGTAAAGTGAAAGGTAGCACTGAGTTGGGGAAGTACATTATTTGACATTATGTAGGCCCCACCATCTGTACATTAATTTTTAAACGATAATCTCATTTGAAACCAGTTTGTTTATTTTCTTGTATTTTGTGTTATAAACTTCGAGACTGTAGGAACGCTCAGAAGGAGCCTATGTGCCAGTGGGACCGTAATGCGTGGTACACCGGCTGTACTGAATGTGTATGTTTACCTCTTTATAAACAACAGCAATAAAAAGACGAGTACAAAGCAAAGCTTACTATAAGTTTGTGTTTTTTGTGCGCAGTATGGTGTCAAGTGGTGTTTTAGCTCACATGTCTAACCATGAGCGAGCCTGAGCGACGGGTTTGACGTTTTTTCATGTATTACGTGACGTGAAGCATAAATGTAAGCCTGTATGTGCAGACAGTCTGATTAAAACCTGATACTGAAAGTGAAGTCAATGAAACGCAGATATCAGCTCAATTATTTCATGTTTCGTCTTTAACTGGACATTCATAGTTAGCTAGGTATATTCTTCTCTTTTGGTTCTCTGGGTATATAAAACATTCAGGTGTGTGAAATTGAATAAATGTATCTAGATCAGTGGTAAGCAGTCCCAGTCCTGGACTGCTGGATTTCCATGCTCCAACAGACATTTTAAACCTGGCAATGAACTAGTAAGTAGAATCAGGTGTGTTAGAACAGGAAAAGCAGCCAAGGACCAGGATTGCCCAGTCCTGATCCTGTAGTGGGATCCTGATACGTGAAAGTTATATACGAAAAGAGAGCTGGGTGCTATAAATGAAGTCCCATTGAACCTCTGTAGGGGATCCAGATGGATGAAGAGGATGACTGTCCAGAGTTGATTCCTTTTGAGGAAAAGACCACAACACCTGCTGGCCAAATACCTGTGACCATCATCACAGGATACCTAGGTGAGGCTATCTGAAACAGACTTAGGGTTACAAACTCTGAAAGAGAGTGTCTATAACCTTTTTATACATCAGTTTATTTTATCTGATGCTGTCAGGCTTTACAAAGTTTTGTCCAAATTTGATGTATTTTCTGTAATTCCCCTAGCAGTTCAGAAGAAAAAAATGAAGGTCCATCTACCACAGACACTGATGTTTTGTGGAATTTTCAACCAGAGCAGCCAATCAGAACAAAGCACATTTACATACAAGTTCTAATTGCTTAGGATGAATTATTTTTTGTAGCTCCGCAAACAGCTGAACCCAAGGAGGAACTTGGCTGTGCCCAGAGGAATAACTAGAGAACTTTCACAAAGTCCATCTAAAGCACAACACTAAACAGGTTTCTGGTTTAAAACTCATGCTGGTTTTTAGGTGTGATATTATATGAACATGATTGTATTTAATATTTTTCCATAGGTGCTGGGAAGACAACACTCTTGAATTACATACTGACAGCACAGCATAGCAAAGGAATAGCAGTCATATTGAATGAATTTGGTCAGTTGTTATTGCCATGCTGTTATTACTCCATTGTCCAAAAGAAGACAGCAGTGTGTCGTTTCTCATACCAGATACACGAGACTTGTTCTTATACCTTTTTTGAATAAAATGACACTAGACTGGATGATCCTTGTGGGATGATACAAAGTGGTCATCTGAGCAGTGATGTGGGGAGTAATTGATTGAACTCTGCTTTGTCAAACCTATGAGTGTAGGATAAATGTTTTAGTCCTCATTCTTGCATGTGTGTGTGTGTGTGTGTGTAATTCACATTGTTACAGCAGAAAAGGGATAGCAAGGTGCTCAGTACAAGGAATAGATGAAGAATAGTATATACAGTATAGTATCTACAATAATAACATTATACATATTAAATAAAAAAATATGCAGACAAATTACAGATAATTGCACATGGGGAAATGGAAGTGTTGAACATTATGTTGTGTTGAAAAGCTTTAAATATGTGTGTGTATGTTGGGGGTGGGGGGGTGCTGAGTAATGTCAGAGGCTTGGAGTGGAATGAGACTAAACTGTACCAACAAATCTGAAATCAAATGGTAAAGGAAACTTCTGTCTTGCAGATGCTCAACCTGACATCCTAATGACTATCCCTGACAAAGTATGTCCCCGACTGCTGAAGACCTGCACTGCAGAACTGGGTGAGCCACTCCAGCGTCTCTTCAACCTCAGCCTGCAGGTGGGGAGAGTGCCTACCTTCTGTAAGATATTGTGCATTGTTCCAGTTCCGAAAAAAACTGGCCAAGTGAGCTGAATGACTTCTGACCAATGGTACTCACTTCCCATCTGATGAAGACCCTGGAGCGACGTCTCCTCAGACCCCAGGTGCAGCATGCCCAGGATGCAGTTCACTCAGCAGGCAGGTGTTGGTGTGGAAGACGCAATTATCTACCTGCTACACTGAGCCCACTCGCATCTAGATAAGGGGAAAGACTTCTCGAGTGCTTTCAACACCATCTAGCCCCTTCAGGACAAACTGAATAGGATGCGAGTGGACCCCTGCCTGGTCATCTGCATCTCCAGTTACCTCACGGACAGGCCGCAGTATGTCAGGCTGAAGGACATCACATCTGACACTGTGATCAGCAGAACTGGAACACCCCAGGGCACAGTGCTGGCCCCTTTTCTCTTCACCCTGTACACAGCAGACTTCTGCTACAACTCAGAGCTGTCTCACATCCAGAGGTTTGCTGATGATACAGCCATAGTTGGGTGTAACAGGGATGATAGTGAGGAGGAGTATCGGAGCCTGGTGAAGGACTTTGCAGCCTGTTGCCACAGGAATCATCTGCAGCTCAACATCTCAATGTAATGTAACATTGACCACCTACACAGAAAGGAACAGAGCAGGTTGTACTTTCTGTGTAGGCTAAGGTCCTTCAACATCTGCAGGAAACTTCTGTGGATGTTTTATCGGTCTGTGGTCACCAGTGTCCTGTTCTACACTGTGGTGTCCTGGGGGGCAGCATATCCAAGGACACATACAGGCTGGACATATTGATTAGGCGGGGGCCGGCTCTGTGATTGGCACAAAGTTGGACTCTCTGGTTTCAGTGGCAGAGAAGTGCAATAAACAGTTAAAAAGTGCAATAATAATGTGCAATACCCTCCTCCTCCTACAGGACTTAATATGTAATACAATAGAGAGATTAAACAGAATAAATGCAAGGGGTAGAAAAAAATAAATAATAACTAAGTAACTAAACTCTGAGGATAAGTGACTCTGAGGAAGGAAATAATTTAGTGGAGATAGGTGTGTTTCCAGTTTGTGTAGGAACCCTGAGAGGTATGTAAAGTGCAAGGTGCAATGTTAGCTACACAGTGTTGATTGACAATAAGAGAGTCCATTGGTGACTTATGAGAGTCAATATGTGATCTGTGGGATTTTGGGTGAAAAGTGAAGTTGGATCAGGTTCAGAGTCCGAATAGCCTGAGGGAAGAAGCACAGTCTCATCCTTTCTGTGGCAGCAAAGCGAAAAGCCCATTGTTAGGATGACTGAGGTCCTTCATGATCTTCATGGCTTTTGACCAGCACCGCTTGTTGTAGATTGTCTGCAGATCTGGGAGTATTGTCTTCATGATGCCCTCAGCAGTGCGCACCACTCTCTGCAGGGTCTGTCTGTCCCGTTTGGTGCTGTTTCCAAACCAGGCCACAGAGTTCTTTGTGAGGATGCTCTCAATGGTGCAGGAGTAGAAGTTTGCAGTACCGTGGAGGGAAGTCTGAAGTCCCTAATGCATCTGAGGAAGTAGAGACACTGTCTGGCTTTCTTTGCCAGTATGTCGGCGTGGCAAGACCATGTCACGTCTTGCGAGATGTTGACTCCAAGGTATTGGAAGCTTTCTACCCTCTCTACTTCTGCACTGTTGAGCTGAAATGGTTGGTAGCTCCTCATCTGTCTCCTGCTGCAGTCCACTATCAACTCCTTGGTTTTGCTGACATTGAGCAGGAGATTGTTGCCCAGGCACTAGTTTCCCAGGTGTGCAGTCTCCTCTAGGTAGGCCTTCTCGTCGTTGTTGGAGATCAGGCCCACCACGACCGTGTCATCAGCAAACTTAATGATATTGGAGCTTGAATGGGCCACGCAGTCATGGGTGTAACAACACAGCCCTGAGAAGCAGCAGTGCTGAAGGTGACAGTGGGTGAGACATGATTTCCGACCTGCACTGTTTGTGGTCTGTTGGTGAGGAAGCTGTAGATCCAATCACACAGCGATGGGTGTAGTCCCAGATCTACCAGCTTGGTAGTGAGATTGGAAGGAATGATAGTGATGAATGCTGAACTCTATTCAACAAACAGCATTCTAACATAACCATTCCTTCCAGATGCGACAGTGTGGTGTGGAGCAGATGCATGATGGCATCGTCTGTAGATCGGTTTTGACGGTATGCGAACTGAAGTGGGTCCAGAGAGTCTGGTAGTGATGAAGTCACAAGCTTTTCAAAGCACTTCATCACGAAAGATGTAAGGGCCACAGGGTGGTAGTCATTGAGACAGGCTGGCTGTGGTTTCTTTGGGACAGGGACAATCACGGATCTCTTGAAGCACGTTTGTACTGTGCTCAGTGACAGAAAAGTTGAAGATGACAGTAAAGATAGGAGCGAGCTGATCTACACAAGCTCTCAGAACCCGGCCACGTAGGCCGTCAGGTCCCGGTGACTTCCTGGCGTTTATCATCTTGAACACTTTCCTCACATCTCTCTCAGTGATGATGAACGGGGGCACTCCTCTGAGTGGTTCTGCGCATTTGCCGCCGGCCGCACTGACAGCGGCCCCAAAGTGAGCGTAAAAGTTGCTGAACTCACTCGCCAGGGACGCATCCACTCTCACTGCGCTTGAGGACGAGCTTTTATAGTCTGTGATTGTCCGTAGTCCTCGCCACAGGGATCTGGAGTCACTCTGTGTGAACTGGGTCTCCAGTTTCTCCCCGTAGCGGCATTTAGCCTGTCTCACTGCCCTGCGTACTTCATAGGATGCAGACTTGTAGGGGTCCATGTTCCCGCTGGTCAGCCCCTCGTTGTAAGCAGCGGTGCGAGCTGACAGAGCATCGCGGACTGTTTTATCCACCAGTTACTCATCTGATGCAACCTGTTGTACAAACAAATGAATGTAGAGTGAAAACAGCTACTGTCCACGAGCAGACAGAACAAGTTGAGAACAAGAACCAGCATCATTTGTAGAGTCTAGCTTCAAGCCACGTAGACCAAAATCAACTGAGGGAGGAAACAGAAATTGGGGTGATGTTAGATGTCACAACTGCCAAGGCACTGGGCACATGCACCATAGCTGTCCATCATCAAAGGTGCAAACTAATTCAAGGTTGAGTCCGAAAATCACTAGAGAACCAGATTCAGCTCGCCTGCATGTTAAAGGTGCAGAACCCAAAATGTGCATTCACATTCTAGTGTGCAACATGGAAATATGTGCTTTGTTAGATTCTGGTGCCCGGAGGAATGTGCTAACATTGCAGTATTATACTGAACTGGATGATGATGTCAAGCCTCCTTTGCAGTCCTCAGCAGTAGTGTCACTGCAGGGTATTGGTTTGGAAAATATAGACATGTGCGGAGAGGTAAATGTGCCTGATCAGATTGGCACTCGCACAGTAAGTGTTAACTTCATTGTCACAGACATCACAGAGAAGGCTGAAGCAGTGAAACAGCAGCCACAACGAATGGCCTTTCAGAAGCAGATTGAGGCTGATGAGCAGATCAGGCAGAGCCTTGAAGGTGGAATGGCTTTACCAAGAAACAGCAGTTGGGCACCACCGTGCACATGAAGGACCAGGCTTACCGTCTGTGTGTGGATTAGAGGGCCCTAAATGCTCGTACTGTAAAAGACGCATATCCTCTCCTACTCACCCTCTCCAGGACACACTAGAAACCCTCTCAACAGCCAAATGGTTCAGTACTCTAGACCTGACGTCCAGTTACTGGCAAGTTGTGTTAACGCCTAGGGCTCGTAAGGCCGCTGCTTTCTGTAGCATGAAGGGCCTATTTACCTGGAATGTCATGCCATTTGGACTTTGCAACACGCCAGCAACATTCCCATGCCTGATGGCAGGCCTGCAGTGGGAGACATGTCTGTTGTATCTGGGTGACATCATAGTGCTGGGCAAAGATATTCCAGAAATGTTCTACCGTCTTTCTCAAGTTTTTGACTGCCTCCGCCTAGCCAATTTGAAATTAAAGCCAGCTGAGTGGTGCCTT
Organism: Acestrorhynchus altus; assembly: GCA_034509495.1. NCBI lineage: Eukaryota > Metazoa > Chordata > Actinopteri > Characiformes > Acestrorhynchidae > Acestrorhynchus > Acestrorhynchus altus. Next base: position 24,397,980 of record CM067515.1, on the reverse strand, counting down.
TTCTGTTACCAAGTAGCTTATTTGGGTCACATTGTTTCAGCACAGGGGATCGCCATAGACCCTGATAAAGTCCAAAAGGTCCAATAGTGGCCCGAGCCTACTTGTGTGTCCGAAGTCTGGCAGTTTTTAGGTCTAGCTGCATACTATAGACGATTTGTACAAGATTTTGCTGCTATAGCCAAGCCTCCTCACAAGCTCACCAAGAAGTGCAAACATGCTTTTGAACACTAAACACTAAAGAGTACAACCACACCTGTTCTGGGCTACCCAAGTGACTGTGGTGATCTCATTCTTGACACTGATGCCAGTAATTTTGGCACAGGAGCAGTCTTATCCCAAATGCAGGACGGCACTGAGCGTGTGCTAGCCTATGGGAGCCAACATCTGTCTTCCACTGAACAGAATTACTGCACCACATGGAGAGAATTACTTGCTGTGGTGGAGTTCACAAGGCATTTCCATCAGTACCTTCTGGGAAGGCCATTCATTGTGCGTTCTGACCATAGCAGCCTGCAGTGGCTTGTCAAGATGAGCCCGGGGGCCAATTGGCAAGATGGCTTAAAAAGCTTGCAGAGTATGACTTCAAGATTGTGCATCAACCTGGACATCACCATCACAATGCGGATGTTATGTCACGAAGACCATGTCGACAAACATGTCCATGCAACATGACAGATTCTACCTAGGGAAATGGCAAGCTTCGCCACCAAGGGGTGCAGTGCAATCTCAAACTCCATGGTGACGTTATCCCCCTGGAGCTCAGTGTAGTGGGAGTAGGAGCACACCCTAGCTCTCAAGCTGGACTGTGCGAGGTTATTCCCAAAGCAGATCTGAACAGCCAAACTGGAGTAGACATTTCTCCAGCAGTAGAGAGAGTCTTTGTAGCTGACACCATGCCCACCACACTGGGCTCTGGAGGATCTGCGCATTGCTCAGAAAACTGATCCTGATATCGCCCCAGTCTGGCAATGGTTGGAGGAAGGAGGCGAGCGCTGCAGCCATAGAGCAGCATCAACTTGTGTGTCTCTCCTTTTCTCCTCATTTCATTTCGGTTCTGTTAGCATGACAATTCCTGTGTTGTGTTTAAGCCAATCCTGTTCAGAATAAAAGCCACGCTTTGAGGTAATTCAGCCTGCAGCCCGTGTTTGCAGTCGGAAATGAACTTTATTGTGGGTATTACCACAGAACGGGTGGAGACGGATGCCATTCTGGCCCAGACCATGGTTGAGAGAACAGATAAAAAACATAACATTGTATATTTTACCCAAAAAGCATAAGGTTTAAAATGAATATACACCGCTTCATGTACATGACTGTTTATATGTTTGTGTTGATGGTCTTTATATATTTATCATGTATGTGAAGCCTGAATAATATATCCATGCATATTCAAATTAATTCATTTATATTCAAATTAATCCATGTGTAGCTGATTGTGTACATGCCTGATATGAAGGATCAAATTATGAATTTGTTTACTCATGCTAGCCTATGTAAAGTGTTTGTTTGTGTTCTTGTAGGTGTTCATGTAGTTCTTGCAATTGGATGTGGCCCAAGTGAATATCAGACACAGAGTGGAGAATGCTGTCCTCTTTGTTCCATAGGTACCTTTCAAATGAAGTCATTGAGGGTATAAAGATTATTCTGCTAAACCTGAAATCAGTGGTTCCCAGCCCTGGTTATGTGGTACCTCGTACACATATGAACATTTTAGAGTTTTATCTGATTGAAACAGATCAGCTACAAACTCCTTCTGAGGTTAAGCATTTTAAACACTGTATGATACTGATTTTTAAACTTGATCACAGATACTAGGATGCAACTTTGATGTATTCTCTTCCATATTCCACTTCCTTTCCTGTATCAATGAAAGAACAGGCCTGGACCAGTAGCTCTTCTCATGCTTCTTAGCCTTGACATATTATCTGCATGTATACAATGACTTATTCAAATTTAAGTTAAAGTTAACTGCATGCCGGTATGGTGTCTTAATGCTCATACATGTACTTGCATACTGTTTCCCTGCACTAACCTCATTAGAATCGGGGTTGTACATAGAGGACCCTTAGATGAAACAGAGTTAAATGTTAGCTTGTTTTTCTTTGTAGGAAATCGGGTTTTTAGGGATTGCACTGAAAATACCCGTACTACTTGCATCCCCTGTGATGTATCAACTTTCCTTGATGCACCTAATGGCCTTAACGAATGCTTTCGCTGTACAGTATGCAATCCTGGTAAGTTGTCCTTTTATAAGTAGACTTTAAGTAGACTTTATTAGTATGCATTTTTACATTTACATATCCTAAATATCACTATTTTTTGTGCTTTATTTTTACAGGTGTAGGTTTAAGAGTAATGACATCTTGTACAAAAACTTCAGATACAGTTTTTCAGCCTTTAGCTGGATATTACTGTACAAAAGAATACAGAGGCAGCTGTACACTTGCTCAGAAGCACACTAAATGTAACCTTGGACAATACATAAAGCACAGAGGTTAGTTTAATATATCTCTTTTATAAATAATTGCACTTTATTCAGTTTTTTTCTGAGAGAGGCAGTTGTGTCTGTCCATCACAACCTGCTGTCAATGTGAAAAACACACTGCAGGAACCGTTTTTTATAGACTGGGAGACAAAGTCACAGGGCCCTTCAACTAGTTTTCTCCTCTTTGACTCACTGCTCTTCAGACCTGCCACATGCTTGGTTACTCAGACAACTAGTTCGCAATCGGAGTGCATTGTGGTTGCGCATGCGGGGGTTCAAAATCATTTCTTTGTTTACTTTTATTTATTTTATTAATTACAATATGCCACTCTCCTTCTTTCTTGTTTTCATTTGAGATCGATGGCTCCAGCGATTTGCCATTTAACCCTTTCACCTCAGTACAGACCAAGCACCTTATAAAGCCTAAAAGCCGCTTCCTCTCCTATAGTGCAGTGGTAACAGCTCTGCCCCTCATCTCAGCGGCCTGTGTTCAAGCCCAGCTCAGAACACATCTGCTTAGTTGGCAGTTGAGTCCAGAAAGAATTCACATACTCATGGTCACAACCCTGGTGGGTTTCAAAAAAA
>CM067515.1:24357847-24394410 GCA_034509495.1 Acestrorhynchus altus | reverse complement strand
CTGCTGAATCTTGTTTACACAAACATTCCCAGTGCATACAGAGCAGATCCCCGACCCCACTACGGCTTCTCGGACCACATTTCTTTTATGCTCATCCCTGCATACAGACCTCTCATCAGACGTGCCAAATTAGTACAGAAGCAAGTGACAACCTGGCATCCAGGAACCATCTCTACTCTTCAGGACTGTTTTGAACACACTGACTGGGACATGTTCAGAGAAGCTGCTACATCCGATGACTCCATCAACCTGGAGGAGTACACAGAATCAGTGACTGGCTACATCAGGAAGTGCATTGATGATGTTACTGTCTCCAAAACCATCACAACATGCCCCAACCAGAAGCCGTGGATGACTGCAGAGGTATGTGTGGAGAGGCAAAGCGCACCTACGCAGAGAAGATCCACAACCACTTCCAGGACACTGCTGACACACGGTGCATGTGGCAGGGCATCCAGTCCATCACCAACTACAAACCCCCTTCACCTGCTTGTAATAGTGATGCCTCTCTTCCAGATGCACTGAACACCTTCTACGCTAGATTCGAAGCACAGAATTGCACAGCAGCAAGGAAGACCACACCTCCTCCAAACGACCAGGTACTGCGCCTGTCCCCAGCTGATGTGCAGAGAACTCTACTCAGAGTCAATCCATGAAAAGCCCCTGGACCTGACAGCATACCTGGCAGAGTGCTCAGAGGATGTGCAGAACAGTTAGCAGATGTTCTCATGGACATCTTCAACATTTCTCTGAACACTGCTGTCATGCCAACGTGCTTCAAGAAGTCAACAATCATTCCTTTGCTTAAGAAGTCTCAAGTGTCCTCCCTCAATCCCATTGCATTTACTCCCATCATCATGAAGTGCTTTGAGAGGCTGGTCATGAGGCACATCAAAAACCAGCTCCTCTCCTCACTGGACCCACTGCAGTTTGCGTATCATCCACACTGATCAACAGACGATGCCATCTCAACTGCACTCCACCTGGCTCTCACCCACCTGGACAACAAAGACAGCTACGTTCGAATGCTGTTCATTGACTTCTGCTCAGCATTCAACACCATCATCCCTCAGCACCGGATTGGAAAACTGAGCTTGCTGGGCCTGAATTCCTCCCTCTGCAATTGGGTCCTGGATTTCTTGACTGAGAGACCTCAATCAGTCAGGATTGGAAACAACACCTCCAGCACCACCATACTGAGCACCGGTGCCCTCCAGGGCTGTGTGCTCAGTCCACTGCTCTTCACCCTGCTGACTCATGACTGTACTGCAAAGCACAGCTCAAACTACTATATCAAGTTTGCTGATGACACAACTGTCATTGGCCTCATCAGCAAGAATGATGAGTCAGCATACAGAGAGGAGGTGCAGTGGCTAATGGACTGGTGCAGAACCAACAACCTATCTCTAAACGATGACAAAACAAAAGAGATGGTTGTTGACTTCAGGAGAACACCAGGTAACCACCACCTGCTAAACATCAATGGCTCTGCAGTGGAAATTGTGAGAAACACAAAGTTCCTCAGTGTTCACATAGCAGAGAACCTCACCTGGTCCCACAATTACAAAAAGAGCCCAGCAGCGCCTCTACTTCCTGCGGAGACTGAGGAGAGCACACCTTCCACCACCCATCCTCACCATGTTCTACAGAGGGACTATAGAGAGCATCTTGAACTGCACCATCACGGATCTCAAGACCCTACAGATAGTGAGGACAGCTGAGAAGATCATTGGAGTTCCTCTCCCCTCCATCAGCGACATCTACACCTCTCTCATCCACAAAGCCACCAGCATTGTGGAAGACCCAACCCACCCCTCACACAATCTCTTCACTCTGATGCCGTCTGGCAGAAGATACCGGAGCATCAGAGCCTCCACCACTAGATGTGCAACAGCTTCATCCACCAGGCAGTCAGACTCCTCAACACACGGAGACTGAGTTGAAGACCATACCAAACACCAAAGACTGGACTGTACCCACCCAGCACTCTACACACGCACTCAGCACACAGAGACTGGGTCATCCCCATCCTTATCAATGATATTTGCTGCTCACTCAGAACTAAAAACTTTCTACCTCAGTAACTGCTATCATGTACATCTATATGTTAGAGTATGTTACATATCTCCATACCTTATTCCCACCACAAACATTTCACTTCACACATTGCACTGTCCTGTCCTGTCTGTTAAACTGTTTCTTGTTTACTGTATTTATTGTATTTATTGCAGTGTTTGCACTTTATGTTGTCACACTGTATTGCTCCATGTTGCACCTTGGTTCCGGAGGAATGTAATTTTGTTGCGCTGTGTGTACCTGTACTCAGATGTAATGACAATAAAAAAGCCTTGAGCTTGACCTTGACCTTGACTTTGCTGATTGGACTAAGCACTGCACTGACATATCGTCAAAGCGAAGTGAGGGCAGCTGTCAAAAGCCCCTTTAAGCTGCCTGAGATGATTGAGGTGGTGGGCAGGGCTGTTGGAACTCAGACTGTGACTTTAAATCGCACCTTGGAGAACATCTCGGAGAGGCTGGCAGCTTTGCAACGGAGTATAGATCGTTTGGGAGACCACACTGGACAGACACATGACTGGAGGAGCTATTAATTTAGAGAAAGGAATAGTGGTACCTGAATTGGTATGAACAGGTTTATAGTGTTAAGAGAATAAATGTTGTGGGGGGAGAAGCAGACATCAGATAAAGACGTTTACATTTACATTTGCGGCATTTAGCAGACGCCCTTATCCAAAGCGACTTACAAAAGTGCTTTGCTGTTTACGTAGAATATAAACTGTTTACTTAGAATATAAAGACTGGATTAAAGTCTGCATGACACCAGAGTTGACCTGGTCGCATAAAACATAGAAGCCATGAGAGTACAGCTTCCAGTAGTACTGTACGTACTGAGCATATATTCCACCTCTGAGTACATAAATCATCCATCCATCCATCCATCCTCCATCCATCCATCCATTCATCAAGCGTAGCGGAACTAGAGTGTTGATCATATGGAGTTTACCCAGCCATTGTAGTTCTTTAGTCCAGACTGAGACAGTGGAGATCAAGGCTTTGGATCTCAGTTTTCATGCATCTGAAATCTTGAAGGAATAGCGTGATAGAGCAACTGCATAAGGTGGGCTGGTGTTCAGCAGAAGACATAAATGATATGTAACAAACAGCTATGTTAAACATGTTATACATGACAGACTGGAATTAAGATGATTAGTAATTTACGATATACTACCGCGTCATTATCACTAAATAGCCGAAAGAAGAAGAAGAAGACATATCTGTCTTGAGTCCTAGCCTTGCCTCGAAAGACACAGCTACAAATACATGATATATGTATATAATGCCAAGAGACAGGAACAAGGGCGAGTTAGATCAGGACCCAGAGCACACCGGACCACAGCAAAAAGGACACCGCCACTGAGGGGAATAAGCCGACCCAAAGCCGAACGGGGACTGCAGAAAACAGGCTGAAGGAGAGTGCCGGAGAGGGCAGTTAATTGGTTAAGAAGAGAGGAAGGAGGAACATTGGAGTTTTCTGGTAGAACTACACACAACAACCTTTCATTACTCTACACTACTCTACATTACTCTGCTCTGTGCTGACTGGTTGTCATTACTGCTGCTGAGTGCTGACTGGTTGGTATGTATGACGCTGAGAACTGCTTGATTGTGACATCATTGATGACATCACAGAATGGAATCTATAAAAAGACGCTGATCTGTCTCAGGTTGGGGTTATCCCATCATGAGAATATATAGTTATTTTAATAAATAGCCTTATTATCTAGAACCAAGAGACAAACGTCTCAAAATCCAGCATTTATAATAATGTTAAAGGTAAGAACGTTATTAACCTGTTACATTTACTAAACCCAGAATAGTTAAGTAAATGGTCTCCAAAATCAAACTGAAGACTTAAAAAATGGGTGTAATCTGAGCTCTCCTGATTTGAGGCAGAACTGGTGCAGCAGAATTCTGATTAATTGTAGGTTTTGTTGCCGGTCCCAAACCTGGATAAATGGTGAGGGTTGCGTCTGGAAGGCCATCCGGCATAAAACTTAACTATAACTATAACTATAAACTTAAAATATAATGCGGATCAGGCACATGATCTGCTGTGGCGACCCCTAAAGGGAGCAACCGAAAGAAGAAGAAGGTCCAGCAGAAAGGAGAGCAGGACAGTAGTCTGACCTTCTAGTTCTAGAGCTTCTCACTTCTTGGCTTGGATTAAATCCTAGAACTGATAATCCAGACCTTCATTTCGAAAATACAATTCAAAAGTGCATCAATCGGTCGGACGTCATTGGGAGACAAGTTGGAATTGGGTCAAAGGAACATTTAGAGGGCGTCAGTTCTGTTTGTTTAAGTTCAGATCAACCAGGTTAAATTGTTCCAACTTAACATCATCTGTGTACAGGAATGACATCATAGAAAAGCATTACTTCATTATGTTCTGTTGTGTTGTAAGCGTTCTAAAATTTCCACACATTCTTCCCCCAGACTACAACAGAAGGAGCAGCTGGAGTCTTTAAGAGCAGCAAACTTGACCACTCACGGGATTTCCTCAATCTTTTGCGTCTAGACAGCTGTCTGTGCGATGTGGTCATCAAAGTGGGTGAGGTTGAATTCACAGCCCACAAGATCATCCTCAGTGAACGCAGTGAATATTTCAGGTGGGACAATTTATCTGCAGCATTTGAAAGTTCTGTTTCTAGGAAGTTTTTCAGGAAGGTTCATTGTGTTTTATTTATCATTTGCAGAATTTTGTTCACAAGCAGCAACTGGAATTGCTCTGGAACGACTGAGCTCAACATGCCAACTGTGACTCCACACATAATGGAGCTCGTCTTGCTATACATCTACACCAGTGACATTATCATCACATCTGACAATGCAGGACCTCTTGTGACCGCTTCTGAATATCTGGGCATCGATGACCTAGTTGAGCTCTGCTGCAGCTCCATAGAGAGTCAGCTCACCCCTGAGAACTGCATCAGCATCTGCTGGTAAGAAGCAATGGGGACAGTGGAGGAGGGTCTGTCACTTCTTCTTCTTCTTTCTGCTGCTCCCTTAAGGGGTTGCCGCAGCGGATCATCATATTTATGATCCACATTATAGTTTCGGCACAAGTTTTATGCTGGATGCCCTTCCTGACGCAACGGGTACCATTTATCCGGGCTTGGGACTGGCACCAGAAGTACACAAACTACACCCCTAATGGCTGGTTCAAGATCTTAAACTGCACATATCATAAATGCACAACACAAAGTAAATGACATGCATCTAATGATGGGTTGTTTCAGTGTAAAATATTATAAGTGGTCTTATTTTGTGTGATAAACAACTGCTCTAAATAATAAGACTATATAGTAAACTTGTCTGCTGTTATGAGTATCAGTACAAATTATTTTACAATAGTTAATTTCTACTGCTCTGTCCACCAGGCTGACTTCTCAGACCACAGCACCTTAAACTGGACAGTCCAACCATTTACCATCATACACCGCATGTGGTTAAGATGGCCTTAGAGGCAAAGCAGTAAAACACAACCCGGTAGGCTGCACTAAAGATCAACAACAGCAAAGCCCCTGAAACTATCACCGTAACACTGTAGTGAGGTACCCATACTTTCGACCAGAACGTGTGGGGTACCCAAACTTTTGACCTACCTGTGGGGTAATGCAATCACACGAATAAATGGTTCTTCTGTCACTATAGAGCGTATACTTTGGGAACTTCTCAAACTAAACAACCAGCTTGATTTAAAATGACTAACAACAATCGTGTTACTGGAACTGAAAAGTGTGATGTAATAACATATTATGTTAATACTGGACCCTAAAGAAACCCAAAGAGTACTCAGCCTGTATCCTACAGTCATCAGATGTAGGATAACTTTATCTTCCTAGCACTGGTTAATAGAAGTGTTCCTTATCAGTTATAAAATGTTACAGTAATCATTACTTAATTCCAGACTGTAATGTAGAACTGCACAAAAGTGTCCTTAGATGGATAAAAGGTCATTTTCACCTTGAAATGAAAGAAAATCAGATTTACTGAACTTATATTAAAAACCCTGAACAATTGATATTAAATAAATAATGTTTTCTTAACTTACGAACCTTAATTCTATCTCATATTGTAAGAGAGTTTATGAGTTGACGCAGGCGGCCTCTGGAACTGATGAGTTAAAATAGTTGAATTAATGTCTAATTTAATAAGATGAAAAGTAGAGATTGTTCTTAAAGCACTGTTAATCCTGACATAAAGAGGCCCACCCTGCTGTCCATTTGATCCACTTCAGATTTGATCTGATATTGGAACTTGAAATGTTAACTGTGGCTGACGAATCTTCATTCAGGAATAACAGATTATGTTACAAATGCATGTGAAAACAAGTGTCTTAAGAATGCTTAAGAAAATAACTAAGACTCTTTAGAGAATTTCTTATGATTTTAGAAGATCATTCACACAAACTGGGTAAAGTGTTTATCTGAAGATACTCTGTTTGAATGTAATTCCAATGAATGTTGTTTAATCATCCATTTCTTTTATAATTATTTGTTTAAAATTAAAAACGATCAAAAGAAATAGTTTTATATTATGATTATTGTTTAATGACTCATTACCGCTGGGGGAGGTGGGGGCATTGTGTGTGTGTGTGTGTGTGTTTGTGTGTGTGTGTGTGTGTGTGTGTGTGTATATATGGTCCTTATATATCTTCAGTTGTAGGTTCATGGTTTCTTTGTATTTTATATTCTTGTCTATTTTTTCTGTAAAGAGAGTTCACAAAATTAAACATTCTTGTGTCTCTGCTTCAGGCTCGCTGATGAGATGCAGCACTATTCCGTGTATGAGCGAGCATTCACCTACCTCCTCGGACATTTGAGGAGGTTCTAGATGAGGCAGAGGATTTTAAGGAACTCAGCCCTGAAGGAACTGAGCAGCATCTTGGAGAGCGATAATCTGAATGTGAAGCAGGAGGAGACAGTGTTTGAAGCTGTAATGAAATGGGTTAAACACGCTTCGAACTTCTCGGCCCAGAACCCTTGCAACACTACTGTCGTAAGGTACAGCTTCAGCTTCAGTGAAGGCCAGCAAAAGTTGAACCCTCTCAAATGGAATTCAGAGGCTACTGAGCTTAAGGTTTACACCCCACCCAGACACTGCAAATTTGGTATTGAATTCATTGATCACTGAGATTCGGGGCTGTTCTTTCTTGCAACCAGACTCTCTTGAAATTTTAAATGCATTTGTTTGAATTTGATTAGTATCTAGAATGTAGGGAGTATGGATGGAGGAAAGGTTCACCAGTTCCCCATAGCATTAATAGACTGCTGCTGTGCTTATTTAGCTGTAAAAGTGACTGAGGGGTGTGAACATGATTAGCTATCACTAATGAAATTGGTGCTGCTTTTTCTGTAAGATTAAAGTAAGCTGGCCTCATTGAAGCTTTCTACTTCCATAAGAACATACGGAGAAACCCGCTAATCAACACCCAAGTGAAGTGTCAGCCCATCATTAATGATGCCCTTGAGATCTTGCTCTGATGTCCCCAGGAACAATGTGCCACACCAGTATCCAGAATCCCTAACTCTGGCCTGCCACCAAGCATTTCACACCATGGTAGTAAGCTTATTTAAAAGTCTCCTTTTAAGGGAGAATACCGGGGAGCAGCTTGTGGAACACAAATTACACTGCTGAATTACCTGTCACAAACATTCACTGAAACACGAACACATCATAGAACCATTGGGAAGACAAAACAGACACTTGACTGGAGGAGCCATGAAGTGTACAGACAGACGGGCTATTAATTTAGAGAGAGGAATAGTGGTACCTGAATTGGTATGAACAGGTTTAGAGTGTTAAGAGAAAAAAGAATGTTATGGGGGGAGAAGCAGACATCAGATAAAGACTGGATTAAAGTCTGCATGACACCAGTAAAGTTAACTCAATGATAAACATAGAAACCATGAGAGTACAGCCCAGTAGTACCGTACGTACGAGCATGTATTCCACCCTCTGAGTACACATAAATCATCCATCCATCCATCCATCCATCCATCCATCCATCCATCCATCCATCCATCCATCCATTCATCGAGAGTAGCGGAGCTAGAGTGTTGATTATATGGAGTTTACTCAGCCATTGTAGTTCTTTAGTCCAGACTGAGACAGTGGAGGTCAAGGCTTTGGATTTCAGTTTTCATGCATCTGAAATCTTGAAGGAATAGCGTGATAGAGCAACTTACAAGGTGGCTATGTTCAGCAGAAGACATAAATGATATGTAACAAAAAGCCACAGTCACTTCTGTCCAGACCTTCATATCGTAAAATACAATCTAAAAGTGCATCAACTGCTCAAGGCCATTGGGAGACAAGTTGAATTGGGTCAAAGGAACATGTAGAGTCCTGGTCAGTTCTGGTTTGTTTGGGTTCAGATCAAACGTGGTTAAATTGTTCCAACTTAACATCATCTGTGTACAGGAATGACATCATAGAAAAGCATTACTTCATTATGTTCTGTTGTGTTGTAAGCGTTCTAAAATTTCCACACATTCTTCCCCCAGACTACAACAGAAGGAGCAGCTGGAGTCTTTAAGAGCAGCAAACTTGACCACTCACGGGATTTCTTCAATCGTCTGCGTCTAGACAGCTGTCTGTGTGATGTGGTCATCAGCAGTGGAGGTTGGACCCACAGCCCACAAGATCATCCTCAGTGAACGCAGTGAATATTTCCAGGTAGACAATCTCTATCTGCAGCATTTGAAAGTTCTGTTTCTATACATCTTTTCAGGAAGGTTCATTGTGTTTTATTTATCATTCTCAGATTTTTGTTCACAAGCAGCACCTGGAATTGCTCTGGAACGACTGAGCTCAACATCCCAATTGTGACTCCGGACATAATGGAGCCTGCCTTGCACATCTACACCAGTGACATCATCACATCTGACAACAAGCAACTTCTTGACTGTTTCTGAATATCTGGCCTTCAATGACCTAGTTGAGCTCTGCTGCAGCACCATAGAGAGTCATCTCACCCCTGAGAACTGCATCAGCACCTGCTGGTAAGAAGCAATGGGGACGGTGGAGGAGGGTCTGCTTCTTTCTTCTTTCTTTCTTCTTTCTTCTCCTTCTTCTTCTTCTTCTTCTTCTTCTTCTTCTTCTTCTTTGTGCTGCTCCCTTAAGGGGTTGCCACAGAGGATCATCATATTTATGATCCACATTATAGTTTTGCACAAGTTTTACGCTGATGCCCTTCCTGACGCAACAGTTACCATTTATCCGGGCTTGGGACTGGCACCAGAAGTACACAAACTACACCCCTAATGGCTGGTTCAAGATCTTAAACTGCACATATCATAAATGCACAACTCAAAGTAAATGACATGCATCTAATGATGGGTTGTTTCAGTGTAAATTATAAGTGGTCCTTGTCTTGTGATAAAACAACTGCTCTAAATAATAGTTTATATAGGTAAACTTGTTCAGTTGGTTATGTGAGTATCAGTAAGCAACTATTTTCAAAATAGTTTTCATTTTTTTACTTACTGCTCTGTCCACCAGGGCTGGACTTCTCAGACCACAGCGCCTTAAACTGGGACAGTCCAACATTTACCATCATACACCGGCATGTGGTTAAGATGGCCTTAGAGGGCAAAGCAGTAAAACACAGTTCCGGTAGGCTGCACTAAAGATCAACAACAGCAAAGCCCCTGAAACTATCACCGTAACACTGTAGTGAGGTACCCATACTTTCGACCAGAACGTGTGGGGTATCCAAACTTTTTGACCTACCTGTGTAATGCAATCATCGAATAAATGCTCTTCGTCACTATAGAGCGATAATGGGGAACTTCTCAAACTAAATAACCAGCTTGATTTAAAATGACTAACAACAATCAGAAAGCATTGGAACTGGAAAGTGTGATAATAACATGGTTTATGTTGGTCACTGGACCCTAAAGAAACTCCAAAGAGTACTTCAGACTTATCCTACAGTCATCAGATGTAGGATAATCTTATCTTCCTGTAGCACTGGTTAATAGAAGTGTTCCTTATCACATTATAACAGCCACAGTAACTGCTTTATGCTAATCTCCAGACCAATGTAGAACTGCACAAAAAAGTGTCCTTAGATGGATAAAAGGTATCATTTTCACCTGAAATGAAAGAAAATCAGATTTACTGAACTTTACATTAAAAACCTGGAACAATTGATATTAAAATAAATAAATGTTTTCTTAACTTTACGAACCTTACACTTGTCTCATATTGTAAGAGTTTATGAGTTGACGAGGTCGGCCTCTGAACTGATGAGCTAAAATAGTTGAATTAATGTTCAATTTAATAAGATGAAAAGCAGATTGTTCTAAAGCACTGTTAATCCTGACATAAAGAAAATTCAATTCTGCTGGTCCATTTTGGATCCACTGCACAGATTTGGATTCGATATTGGAAACTTTGAAATGTTAACTGTGGCTGATGAATCTTCATTCAGAATAAGCAGATTAGATGTTACAAATGGATAAATAAACAAGTGTCTTAAGAATACTTCTAAGAAAATAACTAAGACTTCCTTTATAATTTCTCTATGATTTTGTAGAAGATCATTCACACAAACTTCAGAGTGTTTATCTGGAAGATACTCTCTGTTTGAATGTAATTCCAATGAATGTTGTTTAATCATCCATTTTTATAATTATTTGTTTAAAATTAAAACGGACTAAAAGAACAGTTTTTTTATTATGATTATTGTTTAATGACTCATTACCGCTGGGGGGAGGTGGGGGGCATTGTGTGTGTGTGTGTGTGTAAATAAGTGTGTCCTTATATATCTTCTCAGTTGTAGGTTCATGGTTTCTCTCTGTATTTATATCTTTGTTCATTTTTTCTGTATAGAGAGTTCACAAAATTTAAAACATTCTGTGTCTCTGTTTTCAGGCTCATTGGATGAGATGCAGCACTATCCCGTGTATGAGCGAGCATTCACCTACCTCCTCGGACATTTTGAGGAGGTTCTAGATGAGGCAGAGGATTTTAAGGAACTCAGCCTGAAGGAACTGAGCAGCATCTTGGAGAGCGATAATCTGAATGTGAAGCAGGAGGAGACAGTGTTTGAAGCTGTAATGAAATGGGTTAAACACGCCCCTGAACTTCGGTCCAGAAACCTTGCAACACTACTGTCGAAGGTACAGCTTCAGCTTCAGCAGCTCAGCAAAAAGTTGAATTCCCTCAAATGGAATTCAGAGGTTACTGAGTTTAAGTTTACACCCCACCCAGACACTGCAAATTGGTATTGAATTTCATTGATCACTGAGGATTCGGGGCTCAAGAGCCCTTTTCTGCAACCGTACCCCTCTTGAAATTTTAAATGCATTTGTTTGAATTTGATTAGTATCTAGAATGTAGGGAGTATGGATGGAGGAAAGGTTCACCAGTTCCCCATAGCATTAATAGACTGCTGCTGTGCTTATTTAGCTGTAAAAGTGACTGAGGGGTGTGAACATGTTTAGCTATCACTAATGAAATTGTGCTGCTTTTTCTGTGTGATTAGGTGCGGCTGGGCCTCATTGAAGCTTTCTACTTCCATAAGAACATACGGAGAAACCCGCTAATCAACACCCAAGTGAAGTGTCAGCCCATCATTAATGATGGCCTTAAGATCTTGCTCCACGTCCCCAGGAAGAATAAACGTAGCACCAGTATCCAGAATCCTCTAACTCGGTCCCGGTTACCGCACACAGTCATGGTAGCCTCTGGTGGATGGAATCAAGAAAGATTGGTCAATGTAATCGAGGTCTATGACTCAAAGGTTGATCGCTGGTTAATGACTGACTGGGCAGAAACCAACCCAAGAACGAGTCATGGAATAGCATTTCTGGATGGATTTTTTTACAACATTGGCGGCTGCAGTAGTCCTCAGAATGTCTACAACAGTGTAGAAAAGTTCAATCTCGTCTCAAAGACCTGGCACCCAGTGGCGTCCATGCATTATTACCGTATGGACTTAAGTGTTGTTGTGCTGGATGGACTCATCTATGTTATGGGTGGCCACAATTTCGACCAGTGTCTGAGTTCAGCAGAGCGCTATGATCCCAAGACCAATCAGTGGACCCTGCTACCAGACATGCATGACCAAAGGAGATGCGCGAGTGCTGTCACCTTCAACAACAAGGTAAATACAAACTGTGGAGCTTTAACATCACAAGTGTGTAGAGTAGCCTGAAAACACCCTGCAGTAAAAAGCAACCAAGAACTGCTAAAGGCTTAATGCTCTTGTACACGTATATGTAGAAGAACCTTGTATGCTACATTATTAAGCGGTATTAGGTTGAATATTGCATTTCCCACATCACTTTGTGGAGAAAATAAATGAATGAATTAATGGCAGTGGTCTTGCACATTGTAGTGTTCATAATTTGTCTTCATTGTGGATTTTATAACTTGCTGTTTTCTCCAGATCTACATCTTTGGAGGCAGCTATCTCTTGCTTTTTCTGAACACGGCAGAGTATTTCAACCCAGATACCAACCAGTGGACTCGTATCATGAACATGAGCATGGGCAGGACTGGACTGGGTGTGGCAGTTTTAGGCCAGCGAATATATGCAGTAAGCTCTCACTATTTCATTAACCAGAAATGGACACCTCACCTTCTGCTGAAATATTATCAGTAACAATTTTTTACAGTTACTTTTCAGTGAATTATAATAAACGAAATCCATCAATGTGTTTTGCCTGAAGAAATCTCCTAAGTGCTGAACTTTTTCCTTTTCCTTAAAGATCAGGTTTTGTCTGAATAAGAGGTGACTATATAGAACTGCTATATAGTGTCCAACAGCTTTTATAAATGATTGAGTAACTACAGTAAATCTTTCAGTAAGTTCTACTGATTATTTGATAACTACAATAAATGATTCAGTACTGTGCAGCACCTGTTTGGTGATGACAGAGTAGATGCTGTGTGCCTCTTAGTTTCCTGACTGGCTGCTTATTAAATCAAAGGCTGCTAAATGTCAGCGAGTGGCTTAAAGTTTTAACAGATGGTGTGGACATTAATGTAGTCAAACATTTCTACAATATAGACTATAACTTGTGCTTTTCTGTGGATAGGTTGGAGGATATAATGGATCACGTATTCAGGGGCTGACATCTGCTGAGTTCTACGATCCACAGTGTGACTCCTGGACAACTGTGTCCCCTATGAACCAGCCTCGCAGCGAATTTGGTATTGAGGTAAAAAAGACATCTAACGTCTTGCTAATTAAAATCACTTTTACTCTTTATCATTTACATCAATGTGAAACCAATAATAATGTACTGTTCTTGTTCTTCATCATTCTCTTCTCTCCTTTTCATTTTTTATTCTCCAGGTCCTGAATGGCTTCTTGTATGCTGTAGGTGGTTTTAATGGTTTTGGGTCAATAGCCAGCACCGAGTACTATGACGAGAACCTCAATAAGTGGTATGAATATCACCCCGTGAACGTGGAGCAGAAATTGTGTTGAAGTTCTTTAACTCTAAAGGCCACTGCACACTGGACTTTTTATCACTGCCACCAACATTTGACAATATCCAGACAAAATTGAGTTTATATAGTTGTATAGTTTATAGTTTAGTGTAGCTTTATACTGTTATTGTACTAAACGAACACAATCTTGAGGGTGTGTCAGCAGCTTTATATGTGGAAGAGTGGATGTATGTGATGGGTTGTATTTCAGTCAGTGAAAGCTGCTGGCTAAAAGAAATGTCTCTTTTCTGCTCTTTGCAGGTTTGAGGCCTCAAAATTAAATATTTCACGCCAACATCTGATTTGTTGCCTGATATCCGGCCTCCCCAACATTTCTGAAATACTCCAGAGAGACTATTGCTCACAAAAAAACCCAAAATCCAGAAAAATGCTAATTTAATAAAAAGTTTGAGGTGAGTGTACTTAACATGTTGATCACTCTTCACTCTCTAGTTTACTGTTTACAGAATAATTACAATAATTCACACAGTAATTACACAATAATTTTAATTACCACAATATTTTTTTTACTTTTCTTGTCTCAGCTCCATCCCATCAAAGACACTGACTCCATGGGTCGGTGGTGGAAGCAGAATCAGTCCTCCCACAGCCCATAGTGATGCAGGAATCCAGGAGGCTATTAAGTGATCCAAACAAAGACTGAAGGTATGTGATAAAATTCCTTCAGCTTCAGTTTAAACAGCAGTCTGTGAGAAAGCTCTGTACTCATGCTGATCAAACACTCATGGTTCTTTAAGGGTGTTTTCACACCTGCATCTTTTGATCCAGTTAAATTGAGCTCTGGTTAATTTTGGCTCTTGATGCGGTTCGTTTGAGCAGATTTGAAAACAGTAATCACACTCAGATCCAAATCTTGGAAAATGGTCCAAGTTTCCAAAGTGATACCGCTGTTGCCTCACAGCAAGAAGGACCTGGGTGATCCCTGGGTGGGGTGACCTGGGATGTTTCTGTGTGGATTTTGCATGTTCTCCCCGTGTTCGCGTGGGTTTCCTCCGGGTACTCCGGTTTCCCCCCAGGGTCCAAAGACATGCATAGTAGGTGAATTGGTGACTCTAAAGTGGCCCTTAGTGTGCGTGTGTGTGGGTGTGCGCCCTATGATGGACTAGCGCCCTCTCTAGGTTTGTTTCCTGTCCTTGTGGCTCAGAGTTGCCGGCTGGGCACAGGCTCCCCCGTGACCCTATTCAGGAATAAGCGGTACAGAAAATGGATGGATTTTTTCTGTGACATAACTATTGGTAATGATGCATTAACTCTTACAGTCATGTGCATTTTGTCCATTTTTGTGTTAACAAAAAGTGCTTGTTTCAATTCGTTCTTTCCCCACAGTTTGAGCTTTTACACTTAACTGGAAGATACTGGAGGACTGAGCCCAGAGGAGTGAACTTGAAAGACTGAGCCTTGAAAAAACTCTAAAGCATAATTTTCATACAGATTTCAATACAATAAAGAGCTGATTGGAATTACAGATGTCTTCTGAATGTTTTTATTCTCAAAGTGAAACTGAATCTTTATCTCTAAAGTGTCTGTCAACATTCTCATTTTTTACATTTCTGAGTGACCTGATACAGAAGATTTGAGTGATGGTGGGTCAACCCAAATGAACCCAATGATTAAAATAGAATATATCCTTAGCTAGTAGACGAGACTAGAATCCAGAATTTCCTCACACTTTGACTCTGACTTTGATTCTGTATCATAAACCTTTAATGAGTTAAATGCTCTTGAAATAGATGGTCTTCAGTCTACTTTAAAGACAGCGAGTCAGGGACTTGGCTGTTCGGACCCCAGGAGAAGTTCGTTCCACCATGTTGGTGCCAGGAGAGAAAAGGTCTGGATGCTTGTCTTCCTTGAGATTTGAGTGATGGTGGGTCAACCCAGGCTGAACTCATAGCTCAAAGGGCTTTTGGTACAGCTTGAGTCGTGTATGGAGGTGCTGGTCCATTTTTGGCTTTGTAGGCAGGTGTCAGGGTTCTGCAAGTGTGTGTGTGTGTGTGTGTGTGTATTTGTCAGTGAGGGAATGTGTGTGTGTGTGTGTGTGTGTTGCTTTTTGCTTTGCCTTTATTTACAACTACAGGAGGAAGGTGGAACGGAAGCTAGAGGAGAATAGCATGAGGAGGGTTTGGGAAGGTGTGAGAACCATCACAGGCCGCAACACCAAGATGAGAGTTTTGGGTGGAACAGTGGAGAAGGCGAACGAGATGAACAACTTCAACCGGTTCAACCAACCCATGCACCCCCCACCCTCTCTCTCGCTGCATCTATCTCTTCCTCAACACATCCTCCACCAGTTACAACAACATCCTCCTCATCATCATCATCAACCACAACACAGGCTCCACTCTTCACAAGGTCAGAGGCCAACTGAGGCGGCTTCACCCCAGGGAAGCAGCAGCATCCCTGGTCTCTGTTGGTCCTTGTCGGTCTTCTTGGTTACTCGTGTCGTGTTTTCATGTCTGCTACCAGTCGTGAGTTATTCAGGAATAAACTCAACCCTGCAAGTACTTCCGCCTCCTACCTCCTCTGTCATTACAGGAAGACAGACCAGACCAACAGAGACTAGGGACTAATATACACAATCACATAAGACAAGGCTGGAACATGATAACGATGGGGCAGGGTTACAAATGGAACACAGCTGGGAATGGGAGGAGACATGACATGTGCTCAAAAGCACATGGGACTGAAAACAAAACAAGACACAAGCTGGACTCTATGCGTGACAATAAAGTTCTATTCTAATTTAAACACATCACTAAACTGGCAACTACAAACCAGATTCCAAAAAAGTTTGGACACTAAACAAATTGTGAATAAAAACTGAATGTAATGGTGTGGAGATGGCAAATGTCAATATTTTATTCGTAATAGAACATAGATGACAGCTCAAAAGTTTAATCTGAGTAAATGTAACATTTTAATGGAAAAATATGTTGATTCAAAATTTCACAGTGTAAACAAATCCCAAAAAAGTTGGGACAAGTAGCAATAAGTGGCTGGAAAAAGGAAATTGAGCATATAACAAACAGCTGGAAGACCAATTAACACTAATTAGGTCAATTGACAACATGATTGGGTATAAAAAGAGCTTCTCAGCGTGTCAGTGTCTCTCTGAAGCCAAGATGGTAAGAGGATCACCAATTGCACTGTTGTTGCGCAGAAAGTGCAGCAATACCAGAATGGTGTTACCCTGTGTAAAACAGCAAAGACTTTTAAGTTATCATCATCAACCGTGCATAACATCATCAAAAGATTCAGAGAATCTGGAACAATTGCTGTGCGTTAGGGTCAAGGGTCAACGTAAAACTCTACTGGATGCTCGTGATCTCCGGACCCTTAAACGTCACTGCACCTCAAACAGGAATGCCACTGTCAAGGAAATAACAGAATGGGCTCCGGAATACTTCCAGAAAGCTTTGTCAGTGTACACAATCCACCGTGCCATCCACCGTTGCCAGCTGAAAATCTACAGTACAAAGAGGAAGCCATTTCTAAGCAAGCTCCACAAGCTCAGACATTTGCACTGGTCCAGGGGTCACTTAAAATGGAGTGTGGCAAAATGGAAGACTGTTCTGTGGTCAGATGAGTCACGATTTAAAGTTCTTTATGGAACACTGGGACGCCATGTCATCCAGACCAGAGAGGACAAGGATAACCCAAGTTATCAATGCTCTGTTCAGAAGCCTGCATCACTGATGGTATAGGGTTGCATGAGTGCTTGTGGCATGGGCAGCTTGCATGTCTGGAAAGGCACCATTAATGAAGAGAACTATGTTCAGGTTCTAGAACAACACATGCTCCCATCTAGACATCATCTCTTTCAGGGAAGACCCTGCATTTTTCAACAAGATAATGCCAGACCATATTCTGCAGCAATCACAACATCATGGCTATGTAGGAGAAGGATCCTGAATAAAAAAATAATAATAAAAATAATTATTCTGAATAAAAGATTAGATGTTGACATCTCCACATCATTGCATTCAGTTTTTATTCACAATTTGTTTAGTGTCCCAACTTTTTTGGAATCTGGTTTGTATGACTGGGCTTTTTCCTGTTTTCTAAGCCTGACCATACCAATCATTGAACCTGTGGTTCTCTTAAATGTACACAGACATCAGTCACACATCAGTTACATCATGATTTTGAAGTTAAACGGTGTTATTGACCTTTATTACCACTTTGCTGCCCAAGACCTAGTTCAGACTAAGGCTGAAACAATTCCTTGGGAAACTTGAAACCTATTACTAAAAATGGTCGATGCAAGTTCTTTGTCTATGTTTAATTCATATATACAAAGTGTATAAAGATGGAGACATTCTTTGATGTGCTTAATTAAAGAGCACTACTTCTGTACTAGTATTTATCTGATAAATGCTTGTGGAATTGGGAGTACAAGAGTGCTTATGGAACTGAAAGACAGGAAACTTCAACAGATGGAACAAATATAAATCACTGATTTTTATTCACAAAAAAGAAGCTTTTTAACAGTGTTGGGGTTGAGTCCATTCCTTTTCTTAGACACAATTTCCCCAGCCTTAGAAAACACCGTTTCACATGGCACAGAGGAAGCTGGAGTGCATAAAAATGTCAGTGCTGGCTGATATAAATAAGGAAATTATAGGTTTTGTTTGCTCCAGTATAGAAGTGGATCTTCAGATCTTGGCAAGTTTACCTCAGACAAGTAACGATCTACTTCAATTGTAGCATCAGCCATTGCACATGAGCTCTGCCTGCTCTCTCCCACAGTGCTATCCAGGGGATGCCAAAGGTCACCTATAAGCATACAAGGGAAAAAAAAACATCTATTAATGATATTGACATTATATAATATTACTAAACTGAATAAAGACTTACTATTGTCTGACGATTGGCCAGTATATGAAGTCTCTGGTTGCTGAAGGGGGTTGAAGAGGGAGTATTTCTTATCTCAGCACAATTCCCTCAGCCTTGTAATTGCTTCTTCTAATTTCATGGAGCTCAAGAAACCCAGTTTTTTGAATCTTGGGTCTAGTAAAGTGGGCATGGTCATTACAGTTATTGCCTCAGCTTTCAATGAATGGTCTATGACCCAGCGTACCAAATTGGCACCAAGCTGTCTTGCCATGTTTGTAGTTAAGCTGTCAGTCTTAAACTGAGTAGTGTGGCTTAGCATCTTCAGCATAGGTTTAACCTTAGATGCACTCACCTATTTCTCCCCTGAAAGCCTGCTGAAATGCACATTGAACCTGAATTATCTCTTTGATGGTGGCATTCTCCGAAGATGTTGGTGGGGTTATTTCGATCCTTAGAGAGGCCAGAGCTGCTCCAACATGTTGTATGCGCTATTCCACCTAATGTCCCCCTCTATTATCATCTTAAGAACAGGTCATCCCTACTGCTTCTGTACTTGTGTCAGTGTTTCTTTTGCAGTGGTGCTGGTTCGGAAATATGTAACCATTTTGCAGCATTTTTCTCTCAGCTCAGACAGACCTGGTATTTCATCAAATGACTTTTTGACAATTAAATTGAAAGAATGTGCAATAAATAGAGCATGTATTACATTCAGTTTGTTAACACATGCAATCATGTTGGCTGCAGCATCTGTCACTAGACATTTAGCTTTGTCCTGTATACCCCACTCTTCCATGAGTCTTGTATGAACCAATGCCAAGTTCTCAGCAGTATGAGTGCTTGGAAAATGCTCTACCCCAAGTAGAATTGTCCCCAGCTGGTCCTCTCCATCAATGAAATGACAGGTCATGGCATGGTATGCTTCCATGTTGATGGAAGTCCACATGTCTGATGTGAGGCTGACAGACACAACTTGTTGGAGTTTCTCCTTGGCCTTCTCCTTAGTCTCTTCATACTGCTTGTCCACCATTGCCTTCAGAGTCTGTAAACACAAATATGAATATGTTGCCTACTATTCATTTATTGTTCAAGTAGCAATGAAACACTTAATCTATGTCCTTACAATACGCACCTGTCTGTTTGGCAGAACGTATTTTGGATCCAGTACACAAACAACCTCCTTAAAACCCACATCTTCCACAATGGAGAAGGGCTGGGAGTCTTTGATGACCATATTAACTAGGGCATCATCCACCATTTTCTTTCTGAAATCTGAAAAAAAATAAAGAGGGACATTATAGGGGCCAACCACATGATATAAATAATTCAAGAAAGATTATCTATTACTTTGACTGGTGTCTGGACCACTGTCAGCAGACTGGGCAAGCTCATATATTGCTCAGTAATGTCGCAGCATGGAGGATGTGTTGTTGCTGTAAGGGAGCTCCTTATGACACAGCACACACTTTACCTTCATTATGAAAAGAAAAAACATAAGGAAAGGTTATATATAGGCTATGGAGAAGGTCATAATGATGAAACTTAAATACAGCTATGATCTACCTTGTTTTCAGCAACCAAATTGAAATGTTCCCAGACAGGAGAAGTCCTCCTCTTTCTGGGTGGCTCCATGGTGACAGGAAACTAGCCTAAAGCCTATAATAATAATAATAATAATAATAATAATAATAATAAATAAATAATAGCTGATCTGATCTATTTTATAACAGAACTTTAACCACTAATTCTAACTAATTAACACTCCTCAAACTTGGGCTTCATCTGGTATGCTCCTTTTTGCTCGACACAGGCTCCGAGGCATCACTTCAAATGTTACACCACTAGTTTTCGCCTCATTGTGGAGTTTTCCCCTAAAGACAATAGTCCTTATTGAGTTTTGTGTATTGAGTGTTGAATACTACACAGGTTGACAGAAGAGCTTATTGACATATTCGTATTTTCTCAAGCCGAGAAGCAACTTTTACATCTGATAGTATTTGTACAAGGGAAGAACCATTTATTCATGTGATTGCATTACCCCACAGCTGGTCAAAAGTTTGGGTAACCCACACATTCTGGTCGAAAGTTTGGGTACCTCACTACAGTGTTACGGTGATAGTTTCAGGGGCTTCGCTGTTGTTGATCTTTGGTACGGCCTACCGAAATTGTGTTTTTACTGCTTTTGCCCTCTAAGGCCATCTTGAACACCACATGATGGTAAATGTTGGACTGTCCCAGTTTAAGGTGCTGTGGTCTGAGATGTCCAGCCCTGGTGGACAGAGCAGTAAGCAACTATTATGAAAATAGTTGCTTACTGATACTCACATAGCTTGGCAGACAAGTTTACCTATATAGTCTTATTATTTAGAATGGATTGTTTATCATACGAGACAAGGACCACTTATAATTTTACACTGAAACAACCCATCATTAGTTGTATGTCATTTACTTTGGGTTGTGCATTTATGATATGTGCAGTTTAAGATCTTGAACCAGCCATTAGGGGTGTAGTTTGTGCACTTCTGGCGCCAGTCACAAGCCCAGATAAATGGTAACGGTTGCGTCAGGAAGGGCATCCAGCATAAAACTTGTGCCAAAAGTATAAAGAAGAAGAAGAAATGGCACATGAGTGACATAAATGGTTTTAAAATGAAAACATTGTTTATTGCAATTATTTCTGGGACAATATATATCCCAAGCTTAAAGTATTATAGATTATCTTACAGTACAGTAGTATGATAAATAAATATGGTAAATAAACACAAATTGTATTATAGATATAGATCATCTTTCCTTTTTCACAAATCACCTGTTTGGGAATTAAAGTTTGGACCCATAAATAATTTTGCAACATTGATCTGATGCAGTAAAGCATTTAAATAGATGTTATCTGACTTGTGTGGGAAGGAATCGCTTTATTGTTTATTTGCCTGAGTTTGCCATTACTGCTGCGAGTCTAGCCTAACTGACTCACCTGTTGACGTTCTTCCTTGCTCTCCATCTTTGCTTTCTGAAGGAGGCTGTGATGTCATACCACTGTGATCTTCTCAGTGACATTAAAGGAAGCATTCTTTCTGAAGCAGGCTGTGATGTCATACCCATGTGACCTTATCAATGACCTCACACATCTATATAAACAGGCCGTTCTCGTCTCATTGCGGAGTTATTCCCTAAAGACAATACTCCTTTTGAGTTTTGTTTATTGAGTGGTGACTACCACACAGGTTGACAGAAGAGCTTATTGATATATTCATATTTTCTCAAGCCAAGAAGCAGCTTTTACATCTGATAGCATTTGGACAAGGTAAGAACCATTTATTCATGTGATTGCATTACCCCACAGGTAGGGCGAGAGTTTGGGTACCCCACACGTTCTGGTCGAAAGTTTGGGTACCCCACTACAGTGTTATGGTGATAGTTTCAGGGGCTTCGCTATTGCTGATCTTTGGTACAGCCTACTGGAACTGTGTTTTTACTGCTTTTGCCTCTAAGGCCCTGTGTGTGGGGAATGGCATTGAATAATGGATACTGAGACATTGCAGTTTCTGCTCTGTTCTCCCCTGAGACACTACAGCACTGAGTAATACAACTTGAGAAATGTCCTGAGAAGAGGAGCTTTGTGTCTCTCACCTTTTACTTGGCAAGAGCAGGTCTTGGAGTTCACTGTCTGAAAGAGAAAAACCTACTCAACTACATACATTTTGTAAAGGCTACAAGAAGAGTATTTTGAACTGTCAAACACACCATTTTGCCAAGCTCCAAGCGTACATCTCACAAACATTTCCTTTTGCTTTACTGCAGGGCGGATGACCACGATGACCTCTTTAAATGAAGATAATGAAAGCGTTACTGTGGAATGGATAGAAAACGGAGACACGAAAGGAAAAGAGGTAAGCCCTACAGTCTTACGTAAGCTTATAACACTATCAATTATGTATGGAATAACAGTGCTCATGTTGAGATGGTAAGGAAAGCTAACTGTAATGTTTAAAACAGCTCAATGTCCTGTACATTTTACATTGTTAGGCTGAATTTTACTTTTAAAGGCAGATGAAGTTTGATGTGAGAACCTGAGTGTGGTTTAACATTTAGGAAAGACAAAAACAATGTGCGTATTCGGTTAGGTATTTTTGGTGCAGATGCAAAAAGAGTGGCGTGCACAATTACACAAAACAGAAAACACAACGATCAGCAAAACATGCGTGTGATGATGTGTACTTATCACTGATGAACAGTACTTTCACTGATTAAGCCAGAGTTACAATACATTGCTTTTACCCAGTTAAGGTGGGCAGGAAATATGTTCTGATCCAGCATCACCTCTGATTGCCGAATGCACCAGTTCTGTTATCCTCAAGAGCACAAACATTGATGAAATGTGTGGCTGATCATACAATAATTAGGAAGCTGCTCATAATTTAGCAGTTTTGTGGAGTGTTTATAAAGCCATTTGTCCCATGTCGAGACGAGCAGATGAAAAAGACGAGGGTGTGGAGGCAAATGCAGGGGAAGATGATTTAATAAATAAAGAAAAATGAACAAAACCAGGAAATACTAACTAATACAAACATAATTTGGAAGTGGCTTAAACGAAACAAAGGACGTAAAAGACAGGCACAAACAAAGGGTCTATTAGCAAAACACTGGACACACCTGAAACTACTGATTACACAAAGAGGCATTGGTCACATGAGTTACCAAGGGGTGGGAATGGGTGAACAAGGGGAGAGACAGAACAAAACAAACACAAACCATGTGCTAAGGAGCACATGGAAGCACAAACAGGGGGCAGGATACAAGGGTGAATGTGACAGTAGGCCCCCCTCCCGATGCGCAACTCTGGGGCGCGTAAACTGGACTCCCTTGAGTCAAAGAAGGAGAGGGACCAGAAAATCAAAACAGACAAGACAGACAGGACCAGATACTGACAGGGAACATTCAGAACTTGGACTGAGGGACAAAACTGGTGACAAAAGACAGAAGATATTACGACAGGAGGTGACTAGAAGACAGACAAACTAGACTGGACTGGGGGAACAGACTAGAGAAACATTAGACAGGATAGGAGAGAGGGACATGAGGCCTAGATGACTGTGGACATAAGGGGGTAACCAGACAAAACAGGAGACTGGACTTGGTGAACATTAGAGAGACCCAGGAAATGAAAATGGAGGCTGAACAGGAGACTGGACAGATGACTGGAGAGAACACATGACTGGACAGGAGACACAGACAGAACCGGAGACTGGGCTGCGGGACAAACTGGTGGTGTAAGCAGAGACAGGACTGGAGAGACTGGACAGAGGATGGGAAAAATGGGTTTGAGATGTGGCTGTAGACTGGATTCTAATGGGACAGGATTGAAAGCTAGACTGCAGGACAAACACGGACTGGGGTGGACACAAACACAGTGACAGGAACAGGGATGACAAAACCAGACATAGGAACAGGGACAGGAACTGGAACACAGGAATTAAATGGGGCAGATATGGGTACTAACACTGAACTAGACAAGGTTGACATAAGGGTGAGGACAAGGGTACAGATGTGGAAAATGGTATGGGCCCAGATCTGGCAAAAGTCCCAAAGTCTGTGAAGCCAGAGCTGGGCCCAGCTCTAGGGTGGACTCCATCTTCTGAGCATGAGATGGGTTGTGATTCAACTCGGACTTGATCTGATACGAGCTGGAGTTAGTAGTTAGCTCCCGGACACTGGATCTGGATCTGGATCTGGCGCTGCGGTTCCCAGCTCCCGGACCAAACAGAAACAAAAGGACCGACAAAGACAGACTGAAACAAAGGGTCTAATATACAAAAACACTGGACACACCTGAAACTACTGATTTTGAGGCGTAGTTACACATAGAGACACAGGTGGGAATAGGCGGAGCAAGGGAGGAGACAGAACCAAAACAAACACTGACAGGGTAGGTACCCAACTGACCCAACTGAATACTCCGTTTCATAATCCTGTCCCGATCCCGAAATCGATCTACAGCCACATCTCCAAACTCCATTTTTCCATCCTCTGTCCAGTCTCAGTCCTGTCTCCTTCGTTTTCTACACCACCAGTTTGTCAGCCCAGTCTCGGTTCTGTCTTTCGTGTCTCCTGTCCAGTCATGTTCCCCAATCTCTGTCCAGTCTCCTGTTCAGTCTCCATTTATTTCTGTCACCTCTGTGTTAAAAGTCAGCTCCCCTGTTTTGTGCAGTTTTACCTGTTCGGTGTCTGGGCCTCGCTGTCCCTTGCTCCTGCTCTGTGTTTCTCCGGTCTGTTCTCTGTCCGGCCTCTTCTGTGCTTTGTCGCCCAGTTTTGTCCCCCTCGTCAAGACTAGATATTCCCTGTCGTATCTGGTCTGTCTTGGCTCTGTTTGAGTACTGGTCTGCTAAACTCCCGAAGTCAGCTACAACGCCCCAGATGTTGCGCCATCGGAAGAAGCCTGTGTGTGCCGCTGTGAAACCCTGTCTCCCTGTCAATTTCCCCCATCGTCGCTCCTTAGCTTTATGATTTTGTGTTTATTTTGATTCTGTCTCTCACGCTCCACCATTACCACTGACGTCGTTGACACCTGTATCGTGGTTTCGGTAATGACTCAATATTTGTTGCTTTTGTTATTCAGTGCAATGTCTTTAATACGTTATTTCTGACTAATTACCTATGTTGACAACTAATGCTCGACGGGGGCAAACATGACGGTCCATCTTTGATAGGTTTTGCTGAAAATTTGTTTTGCTGGTAGTTGGCGCGATTGTGTTTCTATTAAGGTATGGTCTCATTTTTGAGTTGGTATATATTCAAAAATATTCTGTAAGAGTAGGGTTATTTACACACCAAACAGGATTTTTAATGCAGAAACATATTTAAAACATGTATGCATATGAAGCTTTTCGCACCAACAGGATTTGAAGGAAGGCCAAAAGGCAACAAAACATTATTTGATCTCTTTGCTTTAGTGATTTTTGGACAGTGACAAAAGCTGTCTCCACCAGTCATGGCTCTCTTTCTGCAATTTGTGTGTTTACAGCAAGCCCTGACTATTGACAACTAGATTTTTAATTGAATTCCCCTCACCTGTTGAGCTGCACCTCCAAAGTCTGTTCAAAACTCTGTGAACATGCCTCCCACCTGTCTCTAAATTACTTTCTTTCCCCTATATAATGCACATCATGGATTGTGAAATGGTAGCACCTACAGCAAACAGTACATATAATATGATCTAAAGTTATTTCAGTTAAGCAATCACAGCAATCACAACACTGTTTATTATGATGCCAACCTTTTACGTTTTATTTAATTAGTGCACTTTGTAGTCAGTGTACAAGAAAGGAATTTAATAGTGTTTTGCAACAAAGTCCCCAGTGTGTGAAACCTTGTTTCACAGATGATTCAATACTCTAAAATATAATCTGCCCATTTAGTATCTTGTTTTTATTGCTTTTATTTACTCTTGTTGGTGTGCCAGTCCATAGAACCATGCTCCTGGAAGGCGAGTAGTCGAGACAATAGAAGTATGCGGGCAGGCCAGCAGCAGCAGCAGTCGGCCCCTCCACCTGCTCAGCAAGCAGCTCAGCTATACAGACCCAAATCCTTGGGAGCCAGCAACAGCAACAGAACGGTAGTATCACAGTACCATTGTTCCACTGGGACATAGTTAAGTTCAGTGGAGGCCTCCTGTGGGGTGTAATCTATTGCAACACTACAGCAGTGTTTTGAGATAATACTAGGCAGCACTCTATTGAAGTCTAGTGCTGTGACCATGGTACATCATTTTTACAATAGGTATGCATCATTATTGTATTTTGCAGCTATCCAGCAACTCTGTTTTGAAAGAGTGGAAAAGTGGAAAGCTTTACATACTGTGGGAATTAATTGTGTCTATGTAATCATTGAGCTAGTGGAGGTATTTTATAGTAGGCTTCTGTGAATTGAAGTTACTTTAAGCCGTTACTGACCTGAATTTGTGGAGCTTATGTTGGTCTGGCTGCCTTAAGCTGAGAAATGATAGGTCAATGCACAATGTCAGTGTCGTAAGTGTTAAAGGTGTACACCTTTATGTTTACTTATTGACTTTATTACAAATTAAAGAAAACTTGTTTCAGGCTGATTTTTAATATTTGGTATACTTTAGGTGTTAATGAATGCATATTTGATTAACTGCAGGAAACGCTTTCAATCAGTCTGAAACAGTCTTTAAACAGTGGTCTAAAAATAAAACTTGGGAAATGGATCCTGTACAATTTTTAGATATTGCACGATTTTAGAAAACGACTGTTGATATTTGAAGTCAACAGCACAAAGGCTAACGTCTTCTCCACCCGATAGCTCCATCATCTAGCACCTCCCCCTGGATAGCCCCACCAGCTAACATTAGTGAACTCAAAGCATACTACTTCTTGCTTTGGTCTCTCCAATGCCTTAACAGTTCACATGTTTCTTGTCTGTTTTTAGATGTTTCCTGGACTGCTTTTGTTGATCTCATCTTTTTTTGTCTGATTCTTTGCCATTTCTCCTTTAACGTATGTGTACACATGTCTCTCCTGTCACTGTCCTGTGCATAAGTGGTAATGCCCCTTGTTGCTACTAGGCTGGGGTTGTTGAGCTGAGCACTTTGTTTCCCATTTGCAGAGCCAGGGCTGATTAAAAACACCAACATTTTTTCTAGTGTGGAGAGCAAATGACCTCTGAGGAAACATGGATTGAATTTGTGCACATATCCTTTAGTGATTCTGGGTACCACTTCAATTATATCTAAGCTTCTCCACTGTGATCATAGCAAGTGCTTCCCAAATTCAGTCTTGGAGAGTTCCACAGATATACCTAAGTCAAACTCAGAAACATCTTTTCTATTATGTTGCTGAGCAACCTAAACCTACTGTTAATATACTAAACAATGAAAAGTAAAATGCATGTCATCAATTGCTTGTAACTAATCTGTGACATACTCCATAATGAAAACACATACAATTTAGGGCATCACCTGCAGTTTGGTTCAATTGAAAAGTGGAGGTTTGTTTTGCTCCACTTTTGTGTATATTGTTGTTGTTGTTTTCGAATACCACATCTGCTACAGACACTCACAACCTCAGGGAATGCCTGTGTATTCTGAATCCTCTTTAAAATGCAGAATTGGAGATAAGGGAAAGAAATCCTTTCACAGAAGAAGTGACTATTGCTTTTGTTTAGTCAGGATTGTCTGACTATGGTGTTGTGCATGTTTGATAGCGAGGAGGAAGTCAACTGTGTGAAAGAGGTGGAAAAATTGCAGGGAGAAGAGAAAGCGGAGACAAAAGCTGCAACAAGAGCTAAGGAAAGAGGCACAGGTTGGTGTCACTTCTCCTGTCATTCTGCTGCCCTTTACAGACATGGTTTGATTTCTATTAACATTACACTCTTAAAACAAGGTTGCTTCAGTGGTTCTGTGAGTGATGTCGCCATTAGAACCACACTTAATTCCCATAATAGGATCATGTTTTTAATAGAAATGTGTGAGTGTGACATCTGATGGTAAAAGACCCTTTATAAAGAGTGAGCCTTTCTTTAAGGGTCTTCACACTTTCACATCATGGTTACAAATGTGGTTCTTCTATGAAACACACGTTAATTTATAGTTATAGAGTGTAGTTTATGGTTTATGGAGATTCAGGGAAATCTTACTTGTGTTATATATATATATATATAAATATATTGTGTGTGTGTGTGTGTGTCTGTGTGTATGTGTGTGTGTGTGTGTGTGTGTGTGTGTGTGTGTGTGTCCGTGCCTTTTGTTCTATAGGAGTTTGACTTGACAATCCCCAACTTGAAATCATGAAAATGATCAGAGACTTCAAAGAACAACCTGGACTACAGGCAAAATGACTTCTTTGATTTCGTGAGTGTGAACTGCATATTTTTGTCAAACTATTGTGTAGTTTTTGTTTTTGTAGAATTTTATAGTAATGTTAAAGTTGTGAATAGTCCAGGCCACAACTGTGTAACTCCTGGTGATGTATTTACTGTACAGATATGTTATATAATCTGTGCTACTATAATCATTTGTATGAAACTTAAGTTTGACTCCTGTAATTACACACATGTATCAATAGTTCTAATAACACTCTGTTATGTGGTTGTACATACAGTATGTAATAAGATGAGGAGTAGTGTGTGTGATCTACTTTTCCTGCTACAGCTGATGATACACTGTGTGTAATTACATAAGGCTACTGTACTATATCTGTAACTGTGAATACACTACTGGCAGTTTGTGATTTAATAGAAAATGCCTACACCAGAGTCTTTCTGTACCCTGAGCAAAGAGCCAGATATAAAGTGGTTCTTGAAATTTGTAAAGGAAACCTGTTTGCTTAAATTTGGTCACAAGTCTTAAAGTAAATAATGAAACTGTAACTACACAACTACAGTTACATTATCTATTATTAACATATAGCTGCACAACTATTAGAAATGCTGAATATAAAGTGGACTTTAGCTTGGTGGTGATCTTACTGTTCATAGCTGAACAAACCTATTTAATGTAATGTTGACAGATTGAAGAGCACCGAATATGTGTCTGTGTCAGGAAGCGTCCGCTCAACAAAAAAGGTAAAGACATCATCTGGTTCTGAACATGTTATCCTATGTGTGGTTGTGTGAATTGTGGTTTATGCTGCAGAGTTTTTGTTTATTGTGTTGTAGAACTCTCCGCAAAGGAACTAGATGTGATCACCATCCCCAGTAAAGATGTTGTCATGGTCCATGAGCCTAAACAGAAATTGGACCTGACCCGTTTCCTAGAGAACCAAACGTTTCGTTTTGACTATGCCTTTGACGACAGCACCACAAATGAAATGGTTTACAGGTGACTATTTCTTTATTGTGTTTATGAATGGTCAGTTATGAGAACATAAAACTGCCTATAGAACATCAAATGGATTGTATTGTCTGGAATTATAGGTTTACAGCAAGGCCTCTGGTGGAAAGTATCTTTGAGAGAGGAATGGCCACATGTTTCGCCTATGGCCAAACTGGAAGTGGAAAAACACATGTGAGGAATTATCATTATGTTTTTAATTTGTGTTTGTGTACCTTTTTAGTGTTCTTGATAAACATTAGCTGCATTTTGCCCCAGTGGCGGTGGATTTAACATGAAATGAACAGTTTTTTTCCCCTCTCCAGACCATGGGTGGAGATTTTTCAGGAAAGAATCAAGATTGTTCAAAAGGAATCTACGCCTTAGCTGGTAAGCCTTGTGATTGTCAGATTGTGCATTTGGAGAATTTTAAACCAGTGATTCTTCATAATTAAGCCCCATTACTTGCTCTTTACCACATATAGCTCGAGATGTTTTCCTGATGCTGAAGAAACCCGACTACATGAAGCTGGAACTTCAAGTCTACGCAACCTTCTTTGAAATCTACAGTGGAAAGGTATTTGACTGTACTTATTTCCAGAAAGATAAAGATTGGATCTTATGAAGTACTGTTTTTTGAACTGTAAAGAATTTAAGGTGATGTCTTTCTGTCAAGGTTGTTTGTTGTTGTGTATGACTGTAGTGTGTGAGCATGCAGAGAAACAGGTTTGTTGCTTGGTTTTGGTGTCCAGGTTTTTGACCTGCTGAATCGGAAGGCAAAGCTGCGTGTGGTGGAGGATGGGAAACAACAGGTGCAGGTGGTTGGGCTGCAGGAGAGAGAGGTCAAATGCACTGAAGATGTCCTCAAGCTCATTGAGGCTGGGACCAGCTGCAGGTAACTCCAGGGACTCAAAAACATTGAGACGTTGTGTACATATAAATAATAAATACTTAGCGTAGTTTTATATTACAGATCTAAAATGAATAATTTGGATACAGATCAAATACAGAATACTGAACACACTTTTTTCATCATTGCATGAATTCAATATTTTTGTTTTGCTAGTTTACTAGTTAATCTAACCTGCTTCCTTCATCAAACAGCACTGGTCTGTACCAAAACCTAGTGAGCTCTCTACTTAGGCAGCTCACTAGGTTTTGAGACAGACCCCTTGTCTCTACATCACATCTACACATCACAACTTTCTACTCATGTACAGCTGAGTTTCTGAGCAGCTGTTGAATTTTAGAAATCCTACAGCACTCGTGTCTAATTCCATGTGCTTTCTTTTCATTTTCGGACAAATAATTTTGGTTGCCAAATATTTTGTACATCCCTAGTTTCTTCTTCATTAATGTAAACACGCTGCTGCCTTTTATCATCTTAGCGGTTGTTGACACACTGCCTGTACCACATATGTATTTTGATCTAGGCCCATCTTGAATCCAGTGTTCTTTGTCATTTTCCCAGAACTTCTGCCAATGCTCACTCATCCCGGAGTCACGCAGTATTCCAGATCATTCTGAGGAGAAAGGCAAAGATGCATGGCAAGTTCTCATTTATTGACCTGGCAGGAAACGAGCGTAGGGCTGACACGTCCAGCAATAACAGGCAAACATGTCTGGAGGGTGCAGAAATCAACAAGAGCCTTCTTGCACTAAAGGTCAGACACACACCAGTGGAGTCCAGTCCCATACAAATTCAGATTTTTATTTGACCAATCAAAGCACAAAAAAGCCCAAATGAAAATGTGCAGTTTACCAGGTCCAAATATTGTTGGTCAGTAAAGACATGTTTCAGTGCATCTCAGTTTTTATAGATCACAATTCATCATGGCTTACCAGAAGCCATAGAGGAAAGTCTTTGTAAGGCTGAGTGATGATGTGGTTTGATTCAAGTGTGTGATCATACAGGTGTTTTAAAAATGCTTATAGGTGTCTCTAAGCTTCTATTCTTGTGGTTTTTGTTTACAGTGCAAAAATTGCCAAAGCATTGTATGTTTAATAATCAGTGTAATGTTTCTGTGTAAACCTTTCATCTCCATTTTAAAAATGAATAATGCTTCACCTGTCAAGTTGCCATTTTGGAGAAACCTGGTTTTGGGTGAGATTGATTAGAGTGATTGTGGCTAAAATGCTTTGGTGTCTTTTCTGGCTTTGTGAATGTCTTTTAAAATGGGCAATATTGCCTCTTCATCAGGAGTGTATTCGAGCCCTG
This sequence comes from Acestrorhynchus altus, assembly GCA_034509495.1. Taxonomy (NCBI): domain Eukaryota; kingdom Metazoa; phylum Chordata; class Actinopteri; order Characiformes; family Acestrorhynchidae; genus Acestrorhynchus; species Acestrorhynchus altus. Next base: position 24,362,986 of record CM067515.1, on the reverse strand, counting down.
GGACGGAACAAGCCACACACACCGTTCAGAGCCAGTAAACTCACGCAGGTGCTCCGAGACTCATTCATTGGGGAGAACTCCAGGACTTGCATGGTAAATAACCACTTCCTGATCCACATATTGTTTTTTATTTAGGAGAAACTAACCTTGTTCATTACTGCAAATGATTTCTGATGTACATAACAAACAGCATCTCTGACTATGGCATTGTTTTTCCTGTTCAGATTGCCACCATCTCTCCTGGAATGGCTTCCTGTGAAAACACTTTGAATACACTACGATATGCTAACAGGTAAGACTACAGTTGCTTTTTGAGTCCTTTGAAGTATCTGGTTGTGTTCTGATTTTCCCCGTTAAATGCTGACACTGAATATTTCTGTGCTGCTTTTCTGGTGTTGAGTTCACAAGGTAAAGAGCACATAATGCCTTTCTTGTGCAGAATAGTTTAGGAACAGTTTTTGAATGTTTCAAGTTTTAATTAAAACATTTGCTACTAATAACATACCTGTGCAAGGCCTGGTTGTCTCTTGATTTCTGCTCTTTTTGCTCTTTCTCTTCCTGTCTCTCTTGTTGCCTGTCTTTCTCACTTCTTCCTGGATTCTCCAGGGTAAAGGAGTTTGGGATTAGTCCCTCAGACATCCCGTTTTCTCAGGGGGGAGGAAGTCGCTCTGAGCTTTCCCCCACCTATGAGTATGAACACAAGCCTATTACCAGCTTCCAAACTGCCTCACAAGCACACTCATGCCATCCAATAAAATTGCATCCTATTAGCTGTTTTTTGCCCTGTAATGCATGAGAAAAGACATTCACCTGGCTGTGCCCTGCACTTGGATAATGTAGTCTTTCATTTGAGAAGGCAAAGTGTGTTCTTGTGCAGTAACAAATGTTGCATTTCCTTCTCATTTTGAGTGCTGTACTTTACTGGATACTTTTCATCAGGCTTTCCACATATAACCTTGGGCATGTGTGCTGTGCCTTTTCAGTGCTGTTGTCTTTGTGATGGCTCCCTCTCCTTTTTGTGGCAGAAAATCATCCAATCTAACCTGGAATTGCTTAACCTTAGATCTACTATCCTTCACACTTTTGTTCCTGCTAAGCTTGGGCTGAATTGAAGCTCTTGTCTCAAATTGTAATTTAATTTCAATTCAGACATAGATGTGTTGAAATGAAAGAAGTGGTTTCATTGTATTTACATTTCTACATTGACAGTCCAAAGACATGCATGATAGGTGAATTGGTGACTCTAAAGTGGCCCTTAGTGTGTGGATGTGTGTGTGCATGTGTGTGCCCTACGATGGATTAGCGCCCTGTCTAGGGTTGTTTCCCGCCCTTGCGCTCAGAGTTGCCGGTTGGGCACCGGCTCACCCGTGACCCTATTCAGGAATAAGCGGTTCGGAAAATGAATGAATGGATGAATGACTATCGATCAGCAATAGACAACAGTGCAAACAGAATGAATACAGACAATTCAGTTCAACATCAGTAAATGCCACTGTACAGCATGCGATTACTGTTTTAACCAATAAAGGTAAAATTTGATATATTGAACTATTATAATATGGTTTGTAATAATGTATCAATTCTCAAAAAGCCATATAGTTTTTTAAATTATTATTATTATTATTATTATTATTATTATTATTATTATTATTATTATATTTTGAACATTGTACAAGCATTGGTGGTAGATGGTTTATTTTATTGTTTAAATACCATTGCTACATAGCAGCAGTGTTGGACTCTGTGAAACCAGCTGTTCTGATTTACCAATGTGACATTGGTTTGTATAGAATAGAACTTTATTGATCCCTTGGGAGGGTTCCTTCAAGGAAATTAAGGTTCCAGTAGCAGCATAAGTACAGTAAACAGAAAAAAAAGTGTATTTTTATATATATATATATATATATATATATATATACATATATATATATATATATATATATATAAAATCTAAAATGTATACTATGATAGTTTCCTTTTCTTTGCTCATTATAATTGATCACAGTATATATCTCAGTATACTGAATTGTAACGCTCTCTCATGATAGGCATCATATTGCCAGGTTCTTCCCAATTTACAGCCCTAACAAAAATAGAAAAAAATTGAAGATTTAAGATCTTATTTTTACTGTTTTGTTGAGTCCTAGTTAGCCCTGATGTGAAAACTGGAGTCAAGACAAAGTACCCAGGTGGTTGATCTCTGGAAGCATGAAGGCACTGCTAGTCTAACTTTTTAAATGAATGTTGAATAAAATCACTGTGGGATACAGACAGAACATGAGTACATGTGTACAGAGTAAATGTGAATCTATTTTGGGTTTTTTTTGCTCACAGAGTGAAGGAACTGGCTGTGGAGCCTAATGCCAAGGCAGAAGTAGTTCGACCAAACATCAACAACATCAACCAACTGGACAACATGGATGAGGAGTGGGAGCTCAGCAACTCCCGTCAGAGAGATGACCTTAAGCTACTATGTGAACAGAATGTCCCAAGTTCTTTCAGTGTCTGTAACCACATTTAGTATCTAAGTACACGGAATGCAGTGAAACTAGACTAAACTAGTTTTCAACAAAATACCTTCTATGCCGTTAAAAAGTAGAGGCGTGAAAATGTGTGAGCTAAATCAGTTTCTGCTGTGATATTCATGATTGTGTTAGATAATAGAAGAATGATTGTCAGTGCTGAAATAATATTGAAATGGCAAGCAGTAAGTTGATTATTAAACTGACCATGTTTTGTTTTGAAGGAAGAGGAAGTTTCTCCTCAGCTGTTCACCTTCCATGAAGCAGTGTCCCAGCTGGTGGAGATGGAAGAACAGGTCCTGGAGGATCACCGGGCAGTGTTCCAGGTAAGTGATAGTTAAACTGTACACCGTCCAAGTTAATCAAACATTTATTTCCCATCTTCCAGATTTTAAACCTAAATGGTATCTGGAAGAGTTACTGAATTGCAGATTATGTTTATGATGACTGGAAAAATAGAAAATGTAAAATTATTTGGAATAAATCTTTTAGGTAAAGTTGTAAAGTTGCCGTTTTGAAGATTCTGGATTTTTGTTTTACAGCGACTGGCTATACACCATATAGATAACTTTATTAATCCCAGAGGAAAGTCACACATTGGCAACTATTAAACATCAAAGAGCAGAAGAGCACAGTGCTCGAGGCATTGTGTGAAAAAATGAGTTATATTAAGAGCAAAACTGTTGGTCTTATCAGGTTATGGAATTTTGGAAGAAACAGGGAAAGCAGAGTATCCCAATACTTTGATTTATATAGTGTATTGATCCTGTACCCTGTATTTCTCTAAGGTAACTGGTTCTAGATGTTTCGTGTGTGTGTGTGTGTGTGTGTGTGTGTGTGTGTGTGTGTGTGTGTGTGTGTGTGTTTTAAATGTACCAGAAGTCAATCAGGTGGCTGGGGATGAAAAGGTTCTCTTGGAATGACTGAAGAGGTGGATTATAGCGTGAACACCTATTAGTCAGCTTGAGCAATTCTTGACCAAAAGATTGAGATCTGATTATTGAGCTCCAGAGGTGACATTTCAGTCCATTCAGTCTTTCATTTATTAAGTGTGGGTGTTAACCATGTCTGTGTTATTCAGTTATAATGGGTTGTGCTAGTGCGGAATCTCAATTAAGCCCATCATGAAGTGTGCTTGGCTATTATTACTGTATTTAATGGATTATTTAAGGGATTACCCTCATTTAATCAGATAAACGAAATGGCCTAAGGCAACTCTTCCGATTGAAGTGTATATATGGATGTATTCTGTTCAGACTGAGCGATTAGTTGGATTATTAATGGATTATTAAGGTGCATGTAAACATAACCAGTATCAGTATTACAAAAGACTTGGTGTAATTTATATTAATTACATATAAAGGGACATGACAATTCATGACAGATTATGAAGTAAAATTTTTTCAATGTATTCATCTGTTTAAATTTTAAGAAGTTACATTTTTGTTTTGTGCATTACTAAAAGCTGGTTAACTTTCATTACAGATAAAGTGAAGTCATTCCGCTTCGGCCTGCAGAGAGAGGAACAAGCCAGTAAGCAAATCAATCCCAAAGACCTCGTTAACTCTATAGGCCTGGGTCTGGGTCACAGGTACAAGCATGTGACTGCTAGACACCTATGGCGCTTTACAGAATCTGCAGATTCAGAAAATAAAAATTCAAACAGCAAGGAGGATCTGTGCTACATGACCTAGGGTTCAGAGGAGTTCTTTTGGTCAATTTAAACCATTGGTTGCATTCGTGTCCTGAACTGCTTTGACTGCTGATCTTCAAGTGATGCCTGCCATTAGCTCCATTCATGCACTCACCTAGAAATGAAACATCTACTGTATATTTGCAGTGAATAGCCCTTGAAGATCAGTAAGTCATTTGTACGAATATAAGGAAAGGATTATGGAAGGTGAATTTTTTCATCCGAGGTTGTAAGGAAGCAAGACTCTGGTAGACTTGGGAAATGTTTTTTTTTCGTTGTCTTTTTCCCCCTTCATTTTTATTTATTTAATTTTTAAATTTTAGCTAAATGGCTTTTGGGCCACTCTTTTAGGGGATGTTTTCTACTTCATTTGAAGTTCAGTGAAGTTCTTCATTGAAGTTCTATGCATGAGCATTCAGTATGTTGGCCGTTCTCCATTACCAGCATGACAAACGAGACCAGACCCATCTGCACTTTACATAATGCTGTTTCTGTGGAGTCTGTTCGTGGATCTCCTTCAGCACTGCATAGACACATGTATTATTCTATTGTCTCCCATTGGAGGGTCCATTTTGTCTTTTATAGTGTTTTTTAGTTCCTCTGTTTTGTTTTTTTGTTTGTTTGTTTTTTAGTAGTATGTTTAATGGAGGTTGCTGCTATGCAGGGGTGGAGTTAGTCCTGGAGTCAGTCAATGATAGTGAAGATTGGTGGAGTCGAATGTGAGGGTTGTTTTAGTTTCTGTTATTTCTGTCATTTTCTTTACTGATGTGATGGCTCACCAGATGTAGAATGCTTCTCTTTTCTTTAAATTGGTTTTCTTATTTCTGGCAAATTAACAGTTGCACAAAGCACTCCTCTCTTTGCTTTCTACATTTAATACTTCCAAAATTCTACATCATCCAGTAGCAACATTTGTATCAACAA